>JABFPJ010005414.1:0-12237 GCA_022817425.1 Gryon sp. ZL-2020
TTAAAAAAAAAAAAAAAAAAACAAAAAGAAAAAAAAAAAAAAAAAAAAAGAAAAACAATGTCAAACAGATCGCGGTAATCCGGGCATGGCCAAAAGCGCGTCGTTTTTAGCGCGCATTGTGCAGTGAAAGGAAACGGAAATCGCGATTGCATTTTCATGCGAGTTAATTCCATCTATCTGTCCTGGATTAATACGATTGCATCAACATTAAATCTCGCGGAATAGCGATATTGTTCGTTTAATTCGCGCGTCTAGTGGCTCGTGCTGTGGCGGAATCGATACGAAACACGATTAAGCCGGATAGCAATGGATGTGATTTTGTTGCTCGCTAATAAGATAATGAGTTTAGATGAAAATCTATTATGCTGCGCAGTTCAGACGTCAAAATCTCTTCATTTTGGAATATATAATTGATATTAGCAGAGCGCGGCCGGGGCAGCCTGTCTCGCTTGCTCTATCTCGATGGCGGGAGAGTTCTCCCCTGCGCCCTGCCCCGCGTCTCTCGCCCCCCCGGGCGCATTTTGCCACAAGTCGTTTGGCACGACCATAAATGTAGCTGATATCATGGAAGACCCGGTCGATCGATTTGCACGGTCCAGATGGATTTGAGGAACGCCGCGGGGTGCGGCGGGGAGCCGCCGGTCGAGCCTACAAGTGAGAGCCAGAGAGAGAACGAGAGAGATAGAAAGCGAGAGAGCCACGGCGACCCACTCGGCGAGGGTTTAGGAATGGATCGCTGAATTTCTCGAATAATTAAGTTAGACCTCGGTGAGCTCGGGGTGGTCGCTTACCTACCAACACACACTCATATATTATGTACCAAGTGGCACATACGTGTGGGTGCGGCTGCTCTCTCGCTTTCTCCCGCTGGCTCCTGCAATGGCCCACCTCTCGATACGTACAAGCCATCCCTGCCTGGACCCCCCTCCCCCTGCGTCCCCGCATCCCTCCAACGAACGCGCGTGGTACACTCGGTGGCATTGGATATATACTTAATGAAGCGTAAATAATTGAGTAATGTGCTTCAGGCCGTTCGATCGACGCTCCTATTGGTCAGAATTAATCTATTCTGGCGCATTAGCGGAGCGCTATCTCTCCTCTCTCGGCGTTCTAGAACTATCGTCGGTGCTATCGGGACTAGTGCTACCTAGACCATCCGGAGTACATCTCTGTCAATGTAATCGCCAGATCTATGGCAGCCCGTAACAAAGCACTGCCTACAACTGACACTGCTACAGCCGTCCTCTTCCCACTTCATGCCATTCGATACACCCAACCCGATCCGATAATATGAGCATTCTTCACACTGTTAACGATCGCCCCAATTTAGGCCTTCGCTTCACCTGAATTACCCGCCCATCATCCCGTCTTTTATTGCCCGATTATTACATCGATATCTGAGACTTTCACTTTTTCAATCTTAACTGCCTTTCCTACTCACAGGATGTCGTCGCAATTTCCATCGGATTTAAACTTAATTCAATTCATCTAATCAATCAGAAAGCTTTCGCAGCTTCAAATGATTTATTTTAATTGATACACAGTCTATTCATCTTTATTCGAATTATCCTTTGATACTTATTTCGATTTTTCGAGATGTGTTGAACAATTGAAACAATTTTGAAATAAAAAGCTAAGTTTGATGATGATTCCCACAGGATCGACAATATAATTTCAAAATATATAAAATATATTTTTATGCAAAAAATATATTTGCGGCAAGAAATTGTATATTTCAAATATATTTTGAGAAATATATTTTCATCCATGTGGGTATTAAACAAAAATTTTGTTATAAATGTAAGGAATGAATTTCACTGAATGAAATGTTTAATTAATTAACAAAAACTGACAAATGTACATACAAAATAATGTTTCGAGTATTTCGACACGGAAGCATCAGAAATAAGAGTTTAGGTTTAGTCTTGAAAAGAATAATAAAGAAGCGTTAGAAAAAAAGTGACATTTTCGTTTCAATTTCCGTTAGCAAGTTTATTCGAGTCATCAAAACCAATCAACATTTTCATAACGATAATATCTTTCGTTAGCTTGGTCGAAATCAACTTTGCGTTGGTTATCTGGAAATCAACCAGACTTAAATAGTACCCGTGATTGTACAACACTGTAACACATTTAGATATCAATCAATGGATTAAACGGATCAAACAACAATTCCAAAGCAGGAAATAATTCGTTGAGGTAAATGAAAATTCGCTTAACGGAGTTTTCGGTGTATTTCGACGGACTTGTTTTTAATGACGCGTAATTATTTCAAAATCTTCAACGCGAGATCGCGCGATATCAGTTGATAATGACGTTACGGCCGCGAAATCATTTTCTCATAATTACGTTCGGACGCCAAATGTTTCTTTGGGCGCAACGTTGCGATGGTGCAATGATTCGGCAACGATTGTCAATAATTTCTTAATATTAAAATATTCTATTTCTAATGAAGCTGTATTCCCTCGATCATTTCTTGATTAAGCTATACTGCTGTTGAATCGAATCTCAAACATAAACCTCCTGAGGGTAGGTCATTTCAATTTTCCAGTTAATGCGCGTGACTTAACGTTCAATATAATATATAAGTTATACCACGCTCTAGCGGAAACTTTGCGCAAAATGCATTGCGCGGGCATTGTCAATGTAATTAACAATAAAATGACCCGTGGCATTTATTTCGAATTGACCCTCCAATCAAAGGGTCCAATTTAAATTTTAATTGCACGGAAAATGATTGACTGCGAAAATAAGAAAGTCAATTAAATTAAAAGAAAGTTCTGATTATATGATTTTGCAAAATATTTTTTTAAGAAAGCGTTTTTAGTATTGGAGATAAGGACAACGTTTTTTTTTCGAATATAAATTTGTGTATGTATTTATACATATATATTTATTTTGAACCCCTAACAGAGATAAGAAATTATCATACATGCAAAGAATTTGTTTAAATTCGTGGAATATTTCGGCGTATAAAATGTGCAATAAATAATATTTTTTTACGAAATAAAATTTCAATACAGCGGTATCAATCACGGTTCAATCAAAAAGTCATAACCATTGGAAAAGCATTTATTTAAACAAATCCATTACACCTTCGTAAAAATATTGTAAACTCGTCAAACGAAATGTCTATTATTCATAACAAAATCGTCAGCCGTTGCAGGAAAACCGATACAATTAATTTTAGAACATTGAATTTTTTTCGGCAAATAGCCCCGGTGTTGTATAATACAACAGATTTGGTTCTATTTTTTCCTGTTTGCAAATTACGATTTTTTTGTGTATATTGTATATGGAATAAAATAATAAAATACTTTTTGTCGGCTAAAAAATGTTATTTTACATCCGGAATTATTTATGAAAATTACAATACAATATTCTTAATTTCAATGTTCATTGAAAGATGGTTTAGAAATAGAGTATTCAAACATTACTTCCAAATTTAACACTAGAAAATATAAAACATAGGTTAACTATTTGTCTATATTAACAAAAACCATTATTATAATCTAATGTAATCAATATTATCAATAGTATTAATAATAATTTAACTGATTTTATTGAAGCTCATTTTCGTATAATCCATAAACTTTTGAAAATTTTCAAAATTAAAACTAGAATAAGGTTCCAAAAGAATTGATTTTAAATACTAATTATTTGAACAAAATACTCTAAGAAAAATAACTTACAATAAATTACTGTTTAAACAATAACTTGACCACAGAATTCCCATCAACCGAATAAATTCTGTCAAAAACTGGAAAATTTACTTTCTGAACACAAATTTTTATTGACTTTTTCAAGAATTTCTGTGCATGAAAGGAAAATTGTTACTGTTTTTAACAGGATGTTAATGGGAATTTTGTGGTCAAGTTACTGTTTAAACAGTAATTTATTGTAAGTTATTTTTCTTAATGTAAAACGTTTAATACAAACGTTCGATTGCAAACTGAATGTGGACAATCACGGTTGCAAGAAAGACAAGTGCACGATGTTAACGAGGACACGAATAAGTCAGCCGCGAAGGGGATATAGCGGCGATGGTGGCGGCTGCGAAGGGGCTGAAATGCGGAGAACCCGAGAACCCCCAGACAATAACTAAGTGGCATTCTCAGACACCCCGACGCATTGATCGTACGAGATGCCTCGCACGTAGTACGCACTCTTACGGGTCGTGACATTAACCTCTGAAGTAGCAAACCGTTTGCGAAAGTTTCGGGTCGCGGAGACGCGTGCGTTAATCGATAAACTGCACGTCGACGACGAAAACACATCTCTCGAATTACCGCGGGGGATAAAAAAAGACGAATACAAAAAAAATGAACGAAAACGAAAAGAAAACGATGAAACAGAGAAAGGGGAGGGGGAGAAAAAGGAAGAAGCAGAAGAAAGAAAAACCAACGACAGGAGTAGGGGACGGAAATCGATGCGCCGACGTTTCTTCTTCCCTTTTGCCGACCGAAATTGGAAAATGGAAAGAGCTTTGGATATTTTTTCGCGGTATCATAACAGAAACTTCATTTTGCTTGTCGCGATAACATTGTTATTTTTTCATTCGGTCAAATGGAACGACGCAGATATTGACTTCGGAATGCAAAGTAATTTGTTGCGGAAATACGAGGCTACGAAAAAAAAAGGAGGACGCCGAAGACGCGCCGCCAATTATGACGCATCGAATCACTTTTGCACCACCAACTTGTGCATTTCCGTGGAAACGATTTTGCCTCGTACGCGGAAAAGAATTACGTGACCGCGTAGAGCGAGCCTGATGGGAGATTATTAATAGGAAACAAATTAGTGTACCCACTCCGAAGAAATGATTCCCCGATGAATTACATTTAATTGTTTTATTTAAGGCACGACATTCAATGAATTCAACCCTTTCTTTCGAAATAGAAATACCTTTTTTGATAGCAATGTTTATCAAATTTAATTTTGTTATATCTGAATATATAATCAATAAAGAAAAGTTGATATTATATTCATTTTAATTTTTATTATTTTTGAATTAAACTGCGTTTAATATTTTCAATATTTTTTATTCATTAAAAGATAATTAACTTAAAAAATTGGCTATTTTGAATATAATTAAAAATATCTTTATTCAATTAATACAAAGTATTAATAATTTAAGTTGATATAAATATATTCTGATAAAATTGTATTATTAGTTCGATACATTGTTCATTGTTTTTAATCCTCGGAAAATGAAATATTTTTCTAAATAGAAATAGAGATTCTTCTTATCCTTTTTGCGCCAGTTTCTTTTTGGTGTTTGCATAATGATAAATATAGAGGACAATCCAATCATTTTTATATTTGTTTTTAATTAAGCGTCGAATAAGTTATTGCTTTAAAATAAATCCACGAATTCATCATTTTATTGTTCTACTTCAAACGACCATCCGTTGTTTCTCTTCAATTGTTTGCACTGCCACAAGTGATAGGAATCGTATTTTACGAGGTCGTGCAAATATTTCCCCGATTCTTTCGACTTAATTGTACGGCAATAGCGTAACAATTTTATTGTAGACTGCAATAATAAATACGCCGGATAATGAAAAGGGAATAAAACCAAAAAATGATTTCCATGATTTGAAATGAAAGTGCAAGAAAGTCAGTGAAAATGCGTATGAATAAAAGATTCCGTTGGTTAATCAGATGTCGAACAGGTTGGAATTTACATTAAACGACCGAGCTGCGGTAGTGAAAACAGGCGAGAAAAGGACAGCGAATGAAGAGAAACAGTGGAAGTCCAGTTATTTCGGATATTAAACACGAAATTGCGTGTAGTATAGCCCGGAAAAGCTGCTATTTTGGCGCTGCCGTGGACGGGGCATCCACCCTCTATCACTTACACAGGTACGTGAGTGATACGAAAAGCGCATCATCCGTTAAATCGACGAGTAAAATCTGTGGATTGAAAATTAACGCGTTCGATAATTAGTTTACCGTTAGAAAATTAGAAACAACGTGTCATTTGCTCAAAGTTTGTGCCGCAAAGTGACCGAAAGGAATTGCACTTTGACCCCGTCAGTCTGTGTTTGTATAGTTTGATAATGGCCGTTTTATCATAAACATTTTAAGCTAAAAAAAATAGTCATTTTACTTCAACTTCTTGCTTGCTTAGTTGACAAAATAACATTTCTAATATATTCATTTATACAGTGCAAAATGTATTTCTTGTATCAATCCGATAGCTTTAAATGTGATTCTTTAAATCTTGACACGCTGTAATGAAAATCAAATATACGAAGAGAAATGTTTACTTGGATATATTATGCAAAAAAAGCGAAAATAAATCAAACAAAATGGAAACAAAATATTTTATTTGTATCGCGTAGCAGACACGGTAAATAAAAGAGTTAATCAATTTTTATGGTGAACTTTCATCTGACCTCATCATGTGTTTAATATATTTATATTTATTTATATTTATTTATTTATTTATTATTTCGTGCATATTTATTCGGAAAAGAAACAGAAAAAACCATAGAAGGATAAATTCTATGGAAGTGAGATTTTTCGAAACTCCCTTGTACATAATTATTTTCTTTCATATCGCGAATTAGTACCAATCGATAAATTGAATTCTAATAAATTTAAATGTTTCCGTGTACGGATTTATTTAAAAAAAAGTGAAATGTTTGCATTAAAAAGTGTGCTACGTCTGAGCCGTAACTCGAAGTGTTCTTTATGATTCGTCGCGATAAAATTATTAAAAAAAAAAAGAAATAAAATCACATTCAATTTAATATACAAAATTTCCCGTTTTAATTAATCTCTTTCATTTCCGACCGTCACTAGAGGAAAACTATAATAACTCAAAGAGTGCAATTTGCAGCAGTAAGAGGAGAATCTCAAAGAATTTAATTTTGTGACTTTAACATTTTATTCATGATGTTAAAAAATTGTATTTATATGTAATTGCGTTTTTATTTCTTAATGAACCACTCTTGCGATCTTTATTTCACGAAGCTTGTTCCTAACTGACGGCAAAAATTCGTGCACAATTCTTATCATTTATCAATTTTTGTTGTTGTAAGCGCAATGTATGTCTCATTTCTAATTATTTTTTGCAAGCTATGTGTTTGTGTATTTACGTGCGTATATGCGCCTTTTTTTTCTGCCCGTCTCTCCTTTTAATAAAAAAGTACGAACAACAAAATGCAGGAATAATATGATTAAAGTAAGGTGGGTTTTATTATAATTTATACTTTTAGGAATAAACCTAGGCAGCGTGGGATATTATTTAATTAATTAAATTAATTTATGAATGTACGAAGGGGCGAATAATGATAAATTGCGCCAACAAGTTTTATTTAGTTTCACGTTTGTTGTGCTTGCGCACATGTGTGTCCCTTGCATAAATATTAAGCGTGGAATTTATGAATAAATTTAATTTATAGTTATGCAAAATATTATATTACGAGTATTATTTTAGTTGCTTATTAAAATATGTCATACGAATCGCGTTCAAGGCGATAATTAAAAATGGAATTCAATAAGCAGCGCAAGCGTAATTTCAATATTTAATCCATTTTACGAAGTAACTGAATGGACATTACAAAAATAACAAATTAAGTGCGTGTGCTGGTAATTAAAATGCAAATAGCGTTATATTTATAAGTATACGGAAGCATTATAAATAATCGTTGATTTCAAAAATGCATAAATCATTTTTCGAAATATTTGTTGTCGAAAAATAAATGCATTAAATAAATGTATCTGTAATTAATGAATGCTATGAAAAATATTCATTTATTAGGTATTTGCTGTTGGAATAATAACTAAATGAAAAATTATATTGAAAATGCAAATTTTAAATCATTTTCCATTTGTAATAATTTTTCATTCATTTTATATATGCTACTGCCAGGATGAAACTTTGATAATCAATAATAAAATTGCACATACTAAATTTATTAATATAACTACACAATAAATAACACATTCCTTAACAAAAAGTTTAATTTATAAACATTTAAACCGAATTTACATTTAATTATTTTCTAGAATACACTGCCATTTTCATAATACAAATAATTTATATTTCCAAAATTAAAATATTTTATACTAAAATTAATTTATATTCAACAAATTTTTGTATGCAAATATTAAATTGTTGATATTGTTATTAGCTTCATACATTAAATTTTTTTGATGCTTTTTCATAATGAAATATATATTTTCATGATTGCTTATTAAAAAAATGTTATTTCTCTCATTTTAATATCAGCTTAAAAGCGTTGTCTGCCTGTAGAGATGCCAGCCAAAAAATAAACAAGTAATTATTTCGCGGTATATAATATAATCTACCATCTACGTAAAAATATAAATAAAAAGATAAACAAATAAATAAACATGGTTAAAATTGAGCGAGGTAGTTAATAAAATCATATAAATATATTTATTAAAGTATTCAATTTTTGGAGTAAACAAATATAATACATTAAAATGATACGAAAACAAAATGCTAACAAATTACCTTGATTTTTACATGGATATATTTTTCACAATATTACATTAACTTCTTCATTTAAAATTGTGATGAATATAAATTCATTAATTTATATTAAATACGAACACATTGATGAAACTGAATTATGAAAAAGACCATACTTTTAGCGTAATAAAATAAACGTTATCAGAATAAAAACATTTTTATGCAGTATGCTGTTGTTTCAAATTTTCAATATTTTTTTTTCATTAATTAATAAATAATATTTATTTTATATTTAAATTATACATTCACTCATATGTCTACTCTGTTTTAATTTAAATAATTTTGATTTTTCATTGCAACTATTCTTTAGTAAAAGAAGCCGCATGCGCAATTCGACTTGATGACAGTGAGTGGTAAGTTAGCCGGCTCGAAATGTTGCTGTCGTTGTGCCGGCGGTACTTTCTTTGAAGCGAACTACTTCGCAGTGGGTGCCACTGTGAGACGAGACGTGCACATCAAAAGAGCGAAACACTTGACGCTGAGGTTGGGAGAGAGTCTCGGTGGCGCAACCCCCGCGCTTCCTTGCAGTATTTTCCGATGCTTTTGCCGTTTGTCTCACTTCGATGACCTCCGCTGCATTGTCCGCGTCAGCCCGAAATTGGGCTCATTTTGCCGGCGGTGCAAAAGTTCTTCCGCCGACGTCAACCTAAAGTTATATGGCAATCGGGCGCGTTGTGTTCGCATCGGTTCACCTTTTGCGCCAAGTGTTACGACGATCAACTTAATCGTCGCATTCAGCAAAGAGCCGACAACGTTTCTTTTTCCCCTTTATTTTGTGCAAATTAAAGAAAGAACGAAAAATTGCATTCATATTTCACGAACAATCGTATTCCGTCGACTCTTTTTTATCGTCGCGTTGAATTAAATTTATGAAAAAAATAAGGAAAAAAAGGGGGAATAAACATAAAATAAAATGTATGAATTATTCAATCGCCATTGAGTACGTCATTGAATTAAATGAATTTTATTGATTTATTTAATTCAATATACATTTTTAACGAAAGTCAGTTTTTCAAAGGAAAAATATAATATGAACGTACATCTTGTATTTATACATTTATAATTATTGTATTAAAATAAAGCTCATTCTATTTGACGATTGTGCTTATAACTCATGCAAAAAGATTTTATAATTTTCATGCATATTTCAATAACCGACTAATTTTATTTATCACAGCGCGTGATCAATTTGAAGGATAATTTTTATGCTTTTCATTACTAATAATTATGTATGTATAAATACTATTTAATTCATTAATTGACGTTGAAAAATTGATTATTGATTAACGTTTCTCGTACTTGATATTTATAAAAGTCAAGCACATTTCAATAATTGAAAATTTTTTTAATTTAATTATATTGACGATAAATAAATCAAAAAACACCTTCAATTAAAATACCGTGTTTTTTTCCTCTGTTATTTTACGACGTGTAAAAATAGAATATAATTTTTACGGAATGAATCATAACCAAATGCTTTCGTTTGAGAAAGCAAACGAGAATTCCATCTTGCAAAAGTGTAAGAAAAATATCGTCATGCGGGAGCGAACATTTCGTGTCACGGTATAAGTTTTTGAATGATTATATGTTAATGTACGACGTGTCAATTTATAATTAGCGATCGATTGGCGCCTCGCACTTGGAGAGAACGTCACTTTATTATCCTAGACCGCGTGTTAATACGACTCCAACGACGATTTCATCTTGCAGCCTCTTTATCGACCGACATGCTTCTGCGAATAAATGCGTCCGCAATTATTCACGGCATTGGATAATTAATTCGTAGACCATTGGAAAGAGAATATTATCACGACGCGGTATATTTAAACGTCGAAGCGGAAATGTCAGACGTCTCGAATTGCCGAAAATAAGAATTCCTGTATTGATAATATTTTATTATGCATGATAGCAGTGAGAAATACAATATGTGCGAGTGACAGAGGGGAATAAATGTATTTTTGCATTTCTTACGGTGATTCTAACACGATTCACTGAGTGTTGGATTCTTGAGCATGCCAACAATCGCAAATTTATGCACCAACGACTAAAGTAAACGGCGCGTACTTGTGTCACCTATAACCATATGTAATGTAAATTACAGCAGCCAATTGCATCTGCATATGACCGCATAACTTTGGTTACAGTAACCAAGCAACTCTGGTTAAAGCAACTGCATATCTAGTTACAGTAATTCTAATTAATTCCGTCGCGCTAATTAACATTTTTGCTTTCGTCAATTGTGGCCGAACAACGAAAGACTGAACGTGAATTATGCATTTTGGTACTCAACCAATTACTCAAAGAAAAGTGTATAATATTGATGTAATTTTGCAGTGTTACAATTTTAAGTCACGTAAAGTTAACTTTTATCCAATTTTTTTATTATACTAAATTAATTAAATTTGTATGAATTCTATTATCTTTTATATATTTATCTTCGCGAAATCGATAAGTTTTATCAACAAAATAATTTTAACTAATTATGAATTAATTAATTTTATTTAATTTTGACTAACAATTATTTAAACAAAATTAATTAATATTTTTACAACAAAAAGCAATAAAGTTGAATTAAACAAAATATAATTGAATAATTTAATTAAAATATTTAAATGATACGGTTAAATTAATATTAAAGTAGAGTAATTTGACAATATATATTTGTTTCACTCTGTTCATTTCTATAGATAAAACAAAATTTAATAATATTACATATATATATAGGATAAACATACTTTTGTAATAAGATAAATTCAAATAAATTAATATTAAAAATTAAAAAATATTTTGTAATTATAAATTTATGTTTAAAATAAATGATTTGCCATCTTAGAATTAAGTAAAAATTGTATTTAAAGAACAAAAAAACAAAATGTTATTTTTCATTCAATAGAGACATTCTTTGCATGTATATCTTGACGATCTCGCTTGTTTACGTGGCCGATCATGTGTTGCAACGCATTTTTTTCTGCTACATTTTTGTGCCTAGATATTAACGTTAGTAACAAACAATAACAGAAGCGATCATTTTTTTTCTTCTTTTTCATTTTCGATCACGTTATTTATCGGCAAATTGATATCTTGTGAAGTTTGGCTTATAAATGCGCGATAGATTACTCCGAGCGTGCATGTAAAAACAAAAAAAGACAACGGTTGTTTGGCGTGGGGGGGGGGGATAGCTGTAGCTTTTTTATTTACCTTGGCGCAATTGCATTTCGTTTATTACGAGCAATTTTGGCAAGATCGAAAAATCATTGTTCGCGGCCCGTTTTTCTGACAGTTGGGTGCAATTTTTTTTTGTACTCGCGCGGCAGCGCGCGCGGTTTAAAATTAAAATGCATGGGCTCGTCAACGAAACGTTTATTTAGCGTGTGATTTTAATTCGATCAATCGAGAAATTGCATCCGCCAATCCGCGGCCCCAATATTGACTTGACGAAAAAGTGAGCTGTGCTTTTACACGTAAAAAAATCAAAAAGCAAAAAAGCAACAAATAAACAAAAAAAAATCTCGCAAAACAAAAAAATTGTTATCGACGTTGCACATAAGTACGTGCACGAGGGATTAAGCGTGATGATTTTTCGAAAACAATCAAGGTTTAGCGAATTTAAATTGTACGATTTGATGCCAGGCGGTGATTGAAGTTTATCAAACATTTATTGTCAGCTTTATGAGCTTTGTTCATACGTATACTATTTTTTTTCTTCTGATGTCGTATGTATTAGTTTA
>JABFPJ010005415.1:0-12235 GCA_022817425.1 Gryon sp. ZL-2020
AACTAAGAAAATTAAGAAAACTAAGAAAAAGTTACTAAAATACGAAAAGTAAGAAAACGAACAAAATTAATAAAACTAACTAAAACATGAAAACTATGTAAAACTAATTAAAATAAGAAAACTAAGAAAATTAACAAAATGAAGAAAACTAAGGAAATTAACAAAATCAAGAAAACTAAAAAAAAGTAACTAAAATAATAAAAGTAAGACAACTAACAAGACTAACTAAGATAAGAAACTAAGAAAGTTAAGAAAACTAACTTAAATAAGAAAATTAGAAAATATAAATTTAATTGACTAAAAATTAGATTTATTTACTCATATTTTTAATATTGTCATTTAAATCGGATTTAAATCTGATTTCAATCAAAAAAATCGATTTTGTTGATATTTTGAAAAAAATCGTGATTTTTATCAACCCTATTTCAAACATTGGATTTGCTTTGCAGAGATATTATGCTAGCAACTGGCAAACTTCCGCCAGACGCTTTGCCTGGCAATTTGGCCGGTCAGGAATGTATTTTGGGTCTTGAATTCGCCGGACGCGATTCGTCGGGACGCCGAGTGATGGGCATGGTAGCTGCCCGAGGCTTGGCCACAACGGTCCTCGCAGATCCGGCCTTCCTCTGGGAGGTGCCGGAAAAGTGGACTCTCGAGCAAGCTGCGACGATTCCGGTGGTTTACGCGACCAGCTACTATGCTCTTTGTGTGCGCGGTCGCATGAAACCTGGCGAGAGTGTACTTATTCACGCCGGTAGTGGCGGAGTTGGTCAAGCGAGTATTTCTATTGCTCTGAACATGGGTTGCAAAGTCTTCACCACTGTCGGATCGCAGGAGAAACGAGACTTTTTAAAGAAGACGTTCCCGCAATTAAATGACAGGTAAACAAGATTTACACAAATGAACAAGTTTTTTTTTTGTTTAATTAAGTTTCAGTTGAGTAAAAAAGAAATGTATTTTTTGCAGAAACATTGGCAATTCTCGCGACACAAGTTTCGAGCAACTAATTATGATGGAAACTGAAGGCCGTGGCGTGGACATTGTTTTGAATTCACTTGCCGAGGAGAAACTGCAAGCCAGCGTGCGCTGTTTGGCGGAGGGCGGTCGATTTTTAGAGATCGGAAAATACGACTTGTCGAATAACACTCCACTGGGAATGTCGTTCTTCTTGAAAAACACGTCGTTCCATGGAATTTTGTTAGACGCTCTTTTCGATGCTACGACGCAAGAAAAAGCCGAGCTTGTCAAGATCGTTAACGAAGGCATTGCAAATGGCGCCGTTCGACCTTTGCCTGCAACTGTCTTCTCTGAACAACAAATTGAACAAGGATTCCGGTAAATAATTGCAAAATATATTATAAACTTAAGGGAATATCATCGTTTAGGTGGCTTTTCTTCATGCTTTTTCAGGATTTTTTATGAACAAAATTTAATACTTGCAATTATAGTTTTTCTTGCAGCTTACTTATTAATGTTTTATTTACAAAATAAATTGTAAAAATTACTTTATTATTAACGAATTTTTTGGTTATTATTATGGAAAAATAAAATCAACATTAATTCTTAATCTATATTAAATTATCTGGAGCTTAGACCATTAATTTTGCAAAAATATTAATAATTCACAAAATAACGGTAATTTAAAGATAACTACAGATATCCCTCGTACAACGCGGCACTTGTACAACGCGGTTTCGCTATAACGCGGTTTTAAAAATGCGACCCTTTTTCGTATAACACGGTTTCGTACAACGCGAAATTCGCTATAACGCGATTCCAAAATCGCGTTATAAGAAAATTAATTTTTTCTATTTGAATTTGACGAATAATTGTTTGAAAAGCTGTTGTTATAATCCCAGCAAACGTGAAATTGTTAAGCCTTATTAAGAAAATTTACGTTTAAGAAGTTTTAATTATGTTTTGTGCGAAATTATAGAATATTTTTACATAAATTTTAATTTAATAAATTCTAAAAAGTTACAAAATATTTTAAAAAGATTTTAAATAATATTTATATTTAAATAGTATTATTATATTTTAAATGTTTTAAACCATTTGAGAACATTTTTCAGTATTGAAACTTTGAGAAAATGATTGAAATGTTCATATAATAAATAAAGACATTTTTAAAAAATCATACAAACGATTAGAAGCTTTTTGAAATATTTTGAAATTCTTTAAAATTTATTGAATTAATATCAAATCTAAAAGATTTCTAACATTTCGCACAAATCGTAATTGACACTTTTTAAACGTAAATATTTTTAATGACCCTCAAAAATTTCACGTTTGCTGAGAAAAAGAACAATTCTGTTACACTGTTGTTGAGTTTTCGATTTTTGACGGTTTATAAAAAGATATAATCAAGTACGTATAATATTTTATTCTTATTATGTTACTGGTTTTTCTTTTTTTATTGATTGTACTTTAAATTTTAGTTCAATTTTTTTAAATGTCGATAAAAATTTAAAAAAATAAGTTCAGAAGAGAAATTACATCACGCTTGATACGAAATTAAACATTTGTGCTAAATGAATCGACCGTTCACAGAATCAAAAAAATGTAGAATAAGCGTCCAAATTTCGAAAAATTTTAGTTATTTTACCCTCGTTCTTAGATTTTGAAATTTATTCGAATATCGATGTTTATTTGACAAATTATTTATAATTTAAAAATGTTAAAAACATTTAATGACGTTGAATAATTAATGTTTTGTCATCTTTGTTTTATTTAAAGGAATAAAAAATAATATTATATAAAATATTATGTGTGATAATAAAAACTGTTCGAAAAAACACGTAATCATTTAGTACTTGGAACGTAACTACTATTTTTTCATATATCATAGGTCCCGCACAACGCGATTTCGTACAACGCGCTGTTTTTTCCGAACCAAACTACCGCGTTGTACAAGGGATGCCTGTAGTCTACTTTTAGTCACTGTTTTTTCAACTTTTCGTCCTCGTAAAATTCTTTTTTTGACATTTGCTAATAAATCGATTAATAAGTCAATTTTGTCGATATTCCACTAAACGGTAATACCCCCTTAAATAGTTTTAAATAGTATAGAAATTTAAATGTTTATTTATTATATTCATTTGAAATTGCAGATTTATGGCAACTGGCAAACACATTGGAAAGGTTCTGTTGAAAATCCGCGACGAAGAGGGAAAAAAGAAAACTCAGGCTACGACGAAGACCGTGTCTGCGATTCCGCGAACGTACTTCAATCCTGAAAAATCGTACATTCTGGTGGGAGGTTTGGGTGGTTTTGGTCTCGAGTTGGCGCACTGGATGATTTCGCGTGGCGCCAAGCACATCATCCTGGCGTCTCGCTCGGGAATGAAAACCGGTTACCAATCTTTATGCATTCGCAGATGGCGCGAAAAAGGCGCGAATGTTGTCGTTGCCAAGGCCGACGTTTTCAACGCAAATCAAGCCGTTGATTTGGTGAATTTGGCGAACAAATATGCCCCGGTCGGAGGTATTTTCAATCTCGCCGCAGTTTTGAGGGATAATTTAATCGAGGACCAGACGCCCGCGGACTTCAAAACGGTTGCAAATCCAAAAGTCGAGGGAACCATTCATCTGGATGCAGTTTCGCGAAAGATGTGCTCGGAATTGGAGTATTTCGTTTGTTTCTCGTCAGTATCTTGTGGCAAAGGAAACGTTGGGCAAACTAATTATGGTTTAGCCAACTCGGTTATGGAAAGAATCGTAGAACAGAGACAAGCTAATGGTTTGCCGGGTCTTGCGATACAGTGGGGAGCTGTTGGAGATGTTGGTCTCGTTATAGGTAATTTTCGTTAATAAAAATTTTATTTTTGAAAAAAAAAAACACCTTCCCAGGATTTGGAATTCGATTAACATTTCAAAATTCTTATTAGTTTTTTGTCCAAATTACAATTAAAGCAGAATTTTGGAATTGTAAGTTATTGCATTTTATTGCTTAATTTCTGATTGGCTAATTCTACTTTGAATGTACATTTTTGTATTGTAATTGTCCAATAAGACATAGTATTTTGCAAAACATTGTGGAATCACAATTCATTTCAATAAAAACAACTGCAGCTTGGTATTATAAATTTACAATGACTTCCGTATAATATGTCTTATTGGAAAATGACAATAATCAAAAATTAGATAAAAAATAAAATTAGCCAATCAAAAATGGAGCAATAAAATCTTCTGAGTAAATATAAAACAATTTTCATCTGTTAATTCTATTTCTGAATTTACGTATAGAAAATCTTGGAAACAACGACACAGAAGTCGCCGGAACTATGCCTCAAAGAATGACGAGTTGCTTACACACGATGGACTTTTTCCTGCAGCAGCCTCATGCGGTACTTTTGTCAGTTGTTCTCGCGGAAAAGCATAAGCATAGTGACACCTCAAACAAGATTAATCTAATTGAAGCCGTGGCGAATATTCTTGGTATTAAAGACACAAAAACGATCAATCAAAATCAAAGCTTGGCAGATCTGGGTATGGACTCACTAATGGGCACTGAAATCAAGCAGACCCTCGAGAGAAATTACGACTTGGTACTTCCGGCCCAGGAAATTCGCTCACTTACTTTTAACAAGCTCGTACAATTGTCATCTGGTAAATAAATACTAACTGAACGATTTTATTTGTATTATTATTAATGATTGTATATTAAATAAATAAATAAACTAATTAATTAATAGGTGCTACAGAAGCAGTAGAATCCGGTGAAAATAAGAGTTCGGAGAGTAACATGGATAATTTCTTGTTCCAATGCTCCGGCAATGAAATTGTGCCGAAAAAGTCGCTCGTGCAATTGGACAGTAAAGAGCAGAATGGCAGTCCGATATTTGCCGTTCACGCGATCGAAGGAACCGTGACGCCATTCAAGACTCTCGTTGGAGAGCTGAAGAGGCCCGTTTGGGGATTACAGTGCACAAGAGATGCGCCGGTAGACAGTCTGGAAGGGCTTGCGCAGTTTTACGTAAATGAAATCAAAAAAGTACAAATCAAAGGACCTTACACGTTATTGGGTTATTCTTATGGATCATGTGTGGCCTTCGAGATGGCATTACTTTTACAAAGGCAGGGTGAACAAAGCAATTTGATTCTAATCGACGGATCGCCGGACTTTGTAATAATGCATTGCACGACTATTGGCAAACAAGCAGACAAAGACGCGCTCGTTGAATCTAGCCTTAGGAAGGATGGAATCAAGAAGGCTTTAGCTTTCTTCACCACGCAGCTTAATACAGAAGTTAATTTCATCAAGGTGATGATTATACTTTACATAAATATACAGGGTGTCCCAAATAGGTATAAAATATTTTGCCAGCGTATTCTACACAAAAAAATAAAACAAAAATGTTTAGGCTTGTTAATTGAACATTCACACATTTATGTTATTATAATTTGTTTTCCAATATTTTTTATCTAAAATTGCAAGAAGTATTTGATTAATACAATTTGATTAAAAAATCATATAATTAAAATGAATTCAACGATAAAATATGTAAACAATTGTGAGAAAATGATAATTGAACTATTTGAACTTTGAACTGAACTATTTTGAACAGTTCAAACTATGTTTATAATTAATAACAAAAAATTATCTGTAAACATGATTTTTGAATCATCATTTACAGATTTTGTGTAATTCAAATATTGACCAAGAAATTGGAGTGAATTTTATGTTATATACTAGAAAGTTGTACAAAATATAACGTATTTAGTTTGGAAATTACAAATGTTCAAAGAAGTTCAATTGACAAGCCTAAAAATGTTGTATACAATTTTTTGTTTCGATGCAATAACTTTGAGTATAAAGCGTTCAAAATTAAAACATCAACATTCAGCGCCACTGTATCTGCAAGACCTTGATTATTCTTTTCAAAACTTTTCATAACTTAAAGTTTTATTTATAAAGAAATTTAGTTTTTAATAATTTTTTTATAAAGAAACATTTATTTCCAATTGTACATTTTAATAGGAGTTTTAATCCTTCAAATGGTAAAACATTTATTATTAGAATTTGTTTAACGATTTTTTTAATCTTAAAATAATCAATGTACATAAAAATATATAATAATGTAAAAAAGAGAGTACTTTTACAGTATTTAAACATAACAAATGGTGCAGAATAGAACTTTATGAGTTGAAAAGTTTTGAAAAAAATAATGAAGGTCTTGCGGATACAGTGGCGCTGAATGTTGATATTCTAATTTTGAACAACGCTCTATACTCAAAATTATTGCATCAAAACAAAAAATCGTATATAACATTTTTTGTCTTATTTTTGTGTGTAGAATACGCTGGCAAAATATTGTATACCTATTTTGGGACACCGTGTATAATAAAATAGTATATTATGTATTTTCATATTTTGTTTATTTTCTATTTCAACTTTATTTGCAGGCATTCACCATGTTGAAAGACGCAAAATCTGATGAAGAGGTGTTGAACAAAGTCGTGGAACTTGTCGGTAAGACGCCATTTACAGACCAAGATATTAAAGACGCTGGATATTTGTTATTCAAGAAATTGGAAGCGATTACCAAGTATAAGCCACAGATGAAATATCAAGGTCCAATTACGTTAGTGAAGGCCAAGGAAAGCTTTATCGATCTTGATAATGACTACGGTTTATCACAAGTGAGTATTGTACTTAACTTAAACTTATTCAACAAGTAACAATTGTTTGATATTAATCATTCAATTTTTGTTTATTTCAGATTTGCACACAGAAAATCAGGGTTGAAGTGATTGAAGGAAATCATAGGAGTATCCTTACAGGAAACAATGCCACACAAATTGCAGAGGTTTTGAAAGCGTAGGAACAAAAATAAAACGAAAGACCCAAACTCCTGCTCGACAAACTGTCTGCGATATTAATTAAGAACGTTTTGTATAAAAAAGTGTTGCACAAAAGCGTTTTCAACATGACAAAATGACAAGTGCATTTTTTCGTATAAACAAACATTTTGGGACTTAGGTTCTTATCGTTTCCTATTGTAATAACACTATTGTAAATTACATTTCAATTTTATGTTAGTTTAATAAGTTTATTGTGACACTATAAGGCCGCTGTAAGACTTTTCGATGACTTTAGTGGACAGAAGTCATTGTCAAGTTTTACGACACTTGATATCTTTCTGATTTTTTATTTGTTTTTTTTTTTTTTAATTTTTGTTTATCCAAAAAAAAAAAAAATGATAATATCAGTTTCAAGTAGAAAAATCAATTGCTGTTTATAACTATGTATATTGCGCGTGTATATTAATTAAAAAGGTGTTAATTAAGTCTATTTTATAAAAGTTTCTATGTAGTTGGACTATCTTTGTATAATTTAGTTGCAATTCCATTTTATGAATTGTACGTTTTCGTATTTATTGCCGAGATTCTTCATTGTATTGCACTGATTACATAGAAGGGACCGTAGAACGGAAACAATAAAGTACATAGAACTTGTCTCCCTTTTTAAAATTGTGCGTTTTCTTTTCATCTTACAATTTCTCGACTATTTCTTATTCTTAAAATTACACTTTAAAAATATATGTTGAAAACTTTCTAGTTTATTATAATTAAATTGCTATCTTTTGAAATTAAATCCTTATAAGTGAAACGAAAAGTAATAAATAAGTTACTCAGTTCGATTTAACTTCATCTTTATTTTACAAATTTAATTAACGAATATTCTCTTTTTGCTCTATAAAACAATACATTAATAAATTAATACTGAGATCTGTATGCATAGAATACTCATAAACAGAGTTTGTTGTTGTTTTTTTACAAATGTTGCGAATTATTGCAAAAATTTACAGGTACTTATTAATACTTATGGAGATTCGTAGTTTTAATGATAATTCACATTGCTTCTTTAAATTGCGTTATTGTTTCAAACTTTTTTGGAATGCTTTTTAAATGATGGATCTGGAATGGCAAAACGCTGATCGCATGTAAAAGGTACAGTTAACGCATAACGCGTTCCGGACGTTACTTTTTCAACAGCGTGAATGTTTTCACTTCCTGAAGTGAACATTGATACTCGACCTGCAATAAACAATTAATTTTATTTTTATTATATTTCAATCTGCATTTAAAGTTATGCACTTAAACCATGAAATAAATAAAATAATAATACCTTTTCTGGGTTCAACTGTTACATTTGTATTTTTGTCAATAAAAATGAATCGACCGCCTTGAAAATCTCGACCGTAATCGTTTAAATATAAAAGCGACGTATAATGAAACGATTCGTATGATTCCTATTAAAAAGATATTTTTTTAAATTATTTATTATAACGATTTTAGATCTAAACTTAATTCATTTCAAATTTTCGTTAAAAAATACAGCTGTTAATAAAAAATATATATTATAGCAGTTTTTAGAACATTGATTTTATATAAAAACTGTAATTCTAGTTTTCAAGGTTCCCTATATGAAACAACTTATGACAAAATAACTTCGGACAAAAGAACTCAATGAAAAAAAATTCGGACAAAACAACTTATAAATAAATAAACTTACAAAATTAAAAAGAATAACAAAACAAACGAAATTAACAAAAAGGTGATAATGTTAAGCACTTTAGGTGAATACTATTTATTCATCAATTATATTTATGTGATAAAAAATGTATGATAAATCTGATGTCTTTAAAAATGTTTCACATAATTTTCGACTTATTTATATCATAATTTGTGATTTTGAGTTAAAAATCATTGAAATGAAACAAAATAAAGTTATTTTGACCAAAGTTTGTTTTTTGTTGTTTTGTGTTAAAGTATTTTTGCCATGAGTTGTTTCGTCCGGTTTTGAAGTAAAAGTTGAGATATCATAGTTTTTAAAGATACTTTGAGATATTCTAGTTTGCAAATAGAGTTTGTTAGGTCTTCTTTGTGACAAACCTTGTCAATATGAGAATGCCAGTACTCATCGTGTATAGTTTTTGGACTGGCATTAGTCATTTTTGAGAAAAACGTCGGCTTGGTTAAGAATATCGAGTCTGCATTGATTCGAAAATGATGCGCTATAGCATGTTGAATTTTAGTCTTTACTACCCTGCAAAAGACGAAAGTTACATATAATATAAGTAAGTAAAATAATATGAAATAAATAATATTTATGAACAAAACAATATTTATATTTGTACTTGTAAATGGCAAAATCAGCACTGGTTAAATATTTGGCTGCGTCTTCCAAATGAAAGATATTAGCAAAGTTCGTGCCCATGCTCAGCGCACCCGAATGCAAATCTAAAACACTCGCTCCGCCGTCCGAGCCACCGAGTTTAAATACATTTCGCGCTATTTTCAATAAAACTTCCGCCTCGGAATCTGACACTAATTTGTCGGTCACAACTCGGCCACACTTTTCTGGTATACACTCGGGTAGACTTTTCAACTCATTTTTAAATGCCTCAGAACATTCCAAATTTTGACTGCGACTCAAAAGTACGTCTTTTTGTTTCGCCAGCGCAGTTTCTTTTGTATTTTTATTGTTGTACCAAATTATAATCATCACTCCTATTATTAAAACACATCGCGACCAAACTCTCTGATGAGGAAATCGAATCCCTGGACCGTATTTCCTACAAAAAATAAATACAATTTATTTAGTTTTTATTTTTTTAGTTTAAATAAAAATAATAATTATCTGTAGGCTAAATCTTAACCTTGAAATGATAAATATCTTTCAGGATAAATGTATTTATTGTTGCAATTAAAACAAAACAAAAATGTATACCTTATGACAATTGAAATTGAAAATATCAAAAATGAAAATGCAAAAGCAAAATGAGAGCAACTTGTAAAAAAAAAAAAAAAAAAAAAAAAACAATTAACTCACGGCTTGACAGGTTCCTCTGTTTTGTCCTTTTTTTCCTTGTTTACGTTATCGTCCTTTGCTTTGTCTTTTTGCACATCTTTTTTATTACGTCTAGTGAGTTGAGTCATGGTCAAATAATTTGTCCTTTTTCTAACAACAAAAATCAATGTTTCTTCGACATTTGTTTGGGGTTTTGTTTGCCGGTATATTATCTTTTGACGTTTGTGACACGCAGCTAACTTCACATTTTCACTCACAGTTGTGGCGTATTCGCTCATTCGCTAACGAACATTGAATGTTTTAATAAAGGACAGAGAATCTATTTCACATAAGTCTGTCTTTTATTGAATCTTTCAAATGTTGTAGTTGACCCATATAGATCACTAACGTTTAGAATTCTTCTTTGGAAAATTGAAACTAATTCTAATTATGGTTTACGAAACGTTATAAAAAGTTCTTGTAACGTTTACAAAAACTCTTGAAAACCCTCGTTTAAGTTGCATAGAAGATCATAGAAAATCATTATTGATATTTCAATTATGAAAACAAACAATAATGAATCTTTATGAACATTCAAGATTGTCTAAAAATATACTTATGAAAACCTATAAATTATACAATTCATTAAATTTTATAGGAATTCATAATTATATTCTTTCAAAATAATGACATTTCATAAAGATTCATTATTGTTTTTTCTCATAATTGAAATTTCATTATTAACATATATTTATGTTATGTTTTTTATGTTTTGCATCAGTTTAAGTTTATGGTCATACGTTCGCTAATAAAAACATGTTTCCTTAAAAAAAAAAAAAAAACAAAAACAATAATTTGCAATTTTGCGAAATCACGTTCGATTCGGATATAAAATATTGTATTGTGAGCGCAACTGGAGGAAGCAAACTGTTGAGGTCGTTGAGATCGGTACCGGCTAATGCTGGCCGGTATTGGGGTGGCGAACCCTTGACAAAGAATCCTCGCCATGGCGAGAGACCAACGAAGCGCGCAACCAAGCGCGTTCCCACCCTTCATACTCTCTGTCTTTCCCCTCTCGTCTTTCTCTCTTTGTCTCTCTCTCTCTCTCTCTCGGAGTGGATCTCTGTTTCTGTGCGGAGAGAGGGCCCCTTCTCCGGTTTTGCACACAGAAGCGTTGGTTGCACGCAGCACAGACACCATAGAACTTCGACGCAGCTGCCGTCTCGTAGTTGAAGCACTGTGTGTTGTGTGTTGGCCCGCTACCATCATCATCTTCCGCCTCGCAGTCTCGCTTCGACGAGCCGCGCGCGCGGATTTGTACGCTCCGTTCCAAAAAGACAAAAAATACAAATTCCCCCCCCCCCCACCCTTCCCGAAAACAATTACCATCTTGTATTTGTCTGAAACAGTGCAAATGAAGTAATTTCAGTAAACAAAGATGGCGATTATGACATTGATGACGTCATCGATTTGAAGGACGAAGTGCAATAGTGAGTCATTGGCAGTGGATAGACAAGAATGGATGACTTTCAACCTTTTTCAATGATGAGTTAGTGAGTTGTCCTTGTTTTTGGTCAACAATGAAGAGAGAGGGTTGAAGTTGGTCCCACCGGAAGTGACGACAGACGGAGCGAGAGAGAGGGAGAGAGTGAAAAGATAAGCAACAACGTGCTTGGACCGGCCGGCTTCGGCCGTCTGCATTCGTCTGTTCTCGTCCCTCCCCGCCACACTTCGTCAACGAGAACGTCGGCTCCAACGGAGATGGCTTCACTTTCGGGGGCATTTACAGGGCGGTAACTTCGGCGTCGCGTGGCCAACACTCCCTTCTCCGCAATAAGCAACAAACATTTTGTATTATCATTTCAATATCACGTGACTTCCGGTCGTGCCATTTTTGCAACACTTTTTATATACACAAGTCATATCCTTGAATGAAGAGAAACAAACTGTTCATGATATTTATCATTGGTAAAGATGAGAGATACTTTTTGAGGTTAATAATTAATATTAAATAAATATTTTAAACAAAGGGTGGGCATTTGCAAAGTACAAATAAAGTTTGTTCAAGAAATGACCTTGAGATTGTGCCCAATAACGAAAGGATAAAATTGTTCGTTAACCTCAGTGAACGTGCAAAAGTGTGTGAGTGGAAGACAAAAAAAAAAGAAGCCGTCAACCGATAAATCACCGACCGTCGATCACAGCAATAGAAGAAGGATAGAGAGCAAAAAGAAGAAGAAGAAGAAAGAGAGCTGAAGAAATAAAGAAGGAGAATTGGAGCAGATGTTGCGGGGAAGGGCGAGTACGAAGGCGAAGGAGACGCGTCGTAGCTCGCATTAGCGCGATTAGATTTGACCTTGGTAAGGTGGGTGGTGCGTTGCGCGCGCAACCAATTACGTCCCGCGCCATAATAACTTTCCTATGTCTTTAACTCCCCCC
>JABFPJ010005416.1:0-12235 GCA_022817425.1 Gryon sp. ZL-2020
TTTTTTTTTTTTTTTTTTTTTTTTTTTTTTTTTTTTTTTTTTTGGTATATATTTATCATTATATATTTATATATACTTTTAGTATTTTAATTGCATAATTAAATAATAATATGAATCAATTATTTGGAACTTGTTTCATCGAAAATTAATAATTTTAAGGAATAAAGTTTAAAGATATTACAGAAAGATATAGAATTGATTGGCAGAAATATTGCACTTGATTTTACGACTTGAAAATTGGTCCTATGGTTGTTGTTAGGGGCAATGAGGTCAATTCGGTTGGTCCAATCGGCCGATGTATACACAATGTCAATGATACCGTCGTCGTTCATCTACGTCGTCGTAAATACGTCTGATTGATATACTCAGTATCAACTTGACACGTGGAAGTGATTCATAAATAATAAGTCTCTATCAAACTCCACACTGCAACCGTTGCGAATACTTTTTTATATGGATCAGCACTCGTGTTTCAGTGTTACTTTTTTGTGCACAACTCAACAAAAAGTTGATAAAAAAAATATGTAGCTATAAAAAATGTAGATTTTAAAATCATGTTTATTCATTAATATTGCAATTATTCAGTGTAATCTGGAAATTTTTTAATATGAATGAAGTGATTAATGTATAAAGCACATATTTATGAAACAATCGTAAGTTAATAAAATCCATTACAAAACTGAAAACAAAAGTCCCGGTAATTGTGTAAATTTAAATAAATACACATTACGTATGTAAATATAAATGATTATCATTTTAAAGTTGAAGTGTGTAATTTGAAATCATAGAATTGTGTTATTGGTGATATTTATATTATAATGTATATATTCTATAAACATATGCAAATTGTATCAGTGGCATAAATGCAAATGAATCTAATAAAGTATATATCACAGGATGGAAATTCAAATTCCAAAAGCAAAACACCAGTCATATCAATACATTACGAAAAAGTATACTCTTCAAATATACAGAAAGACGTGTGAAAATATACACGCATATATACATATTATGAAAACATTGAGGCAGAAATTTTATTCGAAATAAACAGCGGATAAAATATCGTTTTAATTCCACGAAGCGCGCGAGAATCATACAAGTTCGATTGGATTGATGAGTGTATTTAAAAGACAGTAATCTATTATCTTTGTGTGTATGCGTGAATATATATATATATATATATATATATATATATATATATGTATATATATATATACGTAACGCAGTTGAAAAAGGCAAACATTAGCTTATCTTGGGGAATGTGTGTTTGTGTTTCAGGGAGCGTCGTGAAGCGGAAGTGCGAGAGATGGAAAAACGAGAACGGGAGCGCGAGGCCAAGATGGAACGGGAGAGAATGGAGAAGCAAAGGGCAGCCGAACAAGCCGTTCACAAACACTTCGAGGAGTCCCTCAGGCTCGCGCAACAAAAGGTTAGTCAACCCTTTTGCCATTCTGTATCATCATTTTCTCGTCACCAAAAACCTTCTTCTTCTTCTTCGTTTTCCTTTCGACCATTTTCTTTCCAACATTTTTTCCCCTTTCAGCTATTGAATTAAAGTTCAAACACTTATACTCGGTCACTCACTTGAAACTCCAACCAGTGTATAAATAGTACCAGTTATTGATCATTTATAATGTTATAACAATTTTATACATTTTTACGATATTGAGATACGATAAGCTGTTATGGGTATACAATAGCATATCGAGATAGCGACAGACAAGACTTATATAAACTTTGAGCTTTTTTATTTCCATGTTTATTCAAAGGATAAAATATTGAAATTTCAATCATTTGTTCATAATGCCCATAAATATGACATAAAATAATATATAAACCAATTTGATGTCGAATATAAATCGTAAAGTGAAATATTCGTTTATATTTGAACTGAATTTTTATTTTCTTTTTTTTTGTTTTCTTTTTTCTTTTTGTTTGTTGAGGTTTTTTTTATTTTGAATTTCTGAACAAATTTTGGGAATAAGTGCTGAATGAGCGGAACAAAAGGAAATTAAAAGGTCAACCAACTGCGAAGGAACACATAAAGTGATTTGTTAAACATTCAGTCTCAAGTGCGGTCATAAATGTATTAGAAAGAGAGTCATATTTTTCGGCAGGAACATTCATTTTGGCTTTTCACGAAGTAAACAAGAACGCGAGACTCGTTTTTAGGTGGACGGAAAAAGACATTTTTCCAAACAAAACACTCGAGAGAGTCCGAATAAGTGAAAGCACAAAAAGACATCGAGTAACAGTAAAAGCCGTACGGTTATTCTGATTAATGACGTTATCTCAATTCGTGTTTCAATTTTTTTTTCTCTTTATCGATAGTTTGATAGTAAAAGTTGTTTTTACCGTTTTCAATGAAGTTAAATAATACCAGAAACATTTTATTTCCTTTCTTATGACGTTTCTTTTAACTTACATTTTGTGTGTATGTTATTTATAAAAGCTTTAAAACTATATGAAAATGGATATTTAAAATTATATAATGTTGTAATATGTAAATAAAGTGCGATTAGAATGTACGTATATAATAACATGCGATATTAGCTTAACGTATACTGTTATGCTAATTACTATTTTGTCTGTGAAATTTCGTATTTATTCTCAAAATACGATATCATTAAAGCTATTTGAAGACTATTTAACATATTACTAATTTGTAATAACAGTTTTCATACAAACTAGATTATGCTATAACTGTAACATTAAAATCGCACAATAAAATAATAATCTCGTTGTGTTAAAATATACAATAAAACAAGATAAAATGAAACAAAAAATTCGATTAAATTAAACAAGAAACAAAAAATCTTGTATGATTAGATTAAATTTAAATAGTCAAATAATGAATGCTTAATAAGTGCGATGAAAGATTATATAAAAATTGTAATTGTCGGTTATTACATTTTAATGATTCCAGTCTGAAAATAGAGTAATGTTATAATAACGTAATATTTGATGATAATAATTCTTTAGAATCCAAAAACTATTTTTCATGGGAATTAAAAAAAAAGTTGTTCTAAAGACAAGAAGAAAAAACGATAGAAGCACGAAAGAATGTGTGATGCGGGTTGAGGGAGAGGAAGTTGTTGACGATAATTTGATTAACGTGTTATCCGCAGACTGCTGGCATGTGTTGTGAACGAGTGACGTTGGTGTGTACATTCGTACATATGTTGGCGTGGTTCGGGGGCCCCGACAGGTTCGACCGGATCGCTGACCGGCACAAAGGGCAGGTGCTGGAATGCACATCGATCGTGTGCTTTCATCTCTCTCTCTCTCTCTCTCTCTCTCTCTCTCTCTCTTTCTCTCTTTCTCTTTCTCTTTCTCTCTTTCTCCCTTCCCCGCGCACTTCCTCCTTATCATCGTTCTTTTCTTGCTTCTTCTGTGCATTCCCTTTAAAAGCGCCCTGAATAATTCGTCCTTCCCTTTTGAATGAGTCACGCCGAATAACACACAAAGCCTTAGTCCGATCTCGATCCGCAACTTTTTCTCTCACTCCAACATTCTTTTGTTGCTACGATTTATTGTTATTATTTAAATAATACCGAGATATTAATTATACGGGCGCAAAATAATCCGCCATCATTTCCACGTTACTTCGGGATTTTTAGATTGCAACATTTTCGATTCAATTGCAACAAGTGATCGGATATCTTTTTATTTTGTTCTTTGTTTTCGTTCATTTGATGCTTGTTTTTGTACGTCTTTTTTGTTCGGATTTTAAATATTTTGGATTTTAAAATATAATAGCTATAAAAAGAATTAATGATTTCAACATCTGGAGTTATTATGGATGAAGAAAAAGTCTTGAAACAACAGTTTCGTGTTATTTCTGAAAACTGTTGATTAAGTGGAAAACTATTTCTGGAATGCAAGTGTACAATATTCGAATTATTACAACAAATTGAAATGATAAACTTATTTGTTAAAGTATATAAGTGAGCCAAAAAAAAATAAAAAAGTGATGCTGGAAAAAATCCATACATCGTCATCATTGAAACATTAATTTCTATTTGATTTTATTAAAACTTGATATTTTCAAATGCAATATAAAATACCGTACCGATGAAATTGCAGTATAATATATCATATTTAAAACTAATTAACAGAATCGAATATGACAAAAACGTGATCAAAGAATTTAAATAAAAATATTATAAATGATGTGTACATATTAAATTCATAACTCGTTTTATGTAAAATATATATCTCGATTTTTGACCCATATTAAATTATAAAAATGAGCCTGAAATTCTTGATGTCCCTTTTATGATGTGGATCGTAAATCATTGAAATCAAATTTATATGTCCCTACGGATTTCCATTTTTATTGGATCTTCACTGTAAATCACATGTTTTCGTTTTGAAATTTGATTATGGAATGAATTATCTGGTAGTATTTAATATTTCCTTTTCCTATGCAATCATTTATCAAATGAAAACGAAAATAATCGTATTCAAGTGTTTAATAACAATATTCAGATCATTAATACGATATTTATTTACGCTTTTATTATGATATTTGAATGTATACATACATAAATATATTAGAAATTTACTGAAAAGAAAAGCTAAATCTGAAAAATAAAAATACTGTATTAAAGAATGTTATTTATATATATATAGCAATTGGAAGTATGTCATTGTTCTTTAATCATTTTTCAAATACTGGTATATCACATCGAGATAACAGTAATAATTGTATTTCAATGTTCTAATAATACATTTGTAGTTAAATGAATTATTGCAAAATGAAAAATACGATACCACATTATACTTATTATTTTAATGTCTCATACTTATTGCATCTTACGTATACAACAAAACAAAATTGATGTGTAATCATTCGTAAATGAAATAAAAAATAGATAGTAAAATGTATTTCAACTATCAGTGATATATACTTTTTTATCTGCTAAAAAAGTATTATACAAAAAGTTACACATAAAGTACTTGTTCAAATAACATTTTATCAAATTAATGAAACATTTTAATATAATAATGTTTAATACTTTCTATAAATTTTCTTTTAAAAATATTAGTACATAAAAAGAAGTACTTTTAAACAATAAAAAAATGCTACTTTATGAATGTTATTTTAAAAAAATGTTTTCATGTGTTTTATTATGTTTTTCCATAGATCCAATGTTTACTTGTTGATAATAAAATTAGATTAAAAGTAATAAAAATAAGAATAAGGGAATAGATATTAAATTAAAAAAGAATAAAAAAAATGAATGCGAAAAGCAAAGAATGAGATCGAAAAATCCGTCCGTCCCTGGTTTTTATAGTAAATACACATTTGGAGAAGCGTTGTTGTGTGCGTAAGTGAGAATGGCCTTTGCGCGAGACACTACCTGCCCCTGGCCATAAGTGTCGCGCCAGTTCCTGCCTGCCAGTTAAATTGACAACTTCGCTCGACATTTTCTCTCCGCGTTGGCCTTCAAGTGTGTCGACGACGCATTATTAATTTCCTTTTATATCGTTCGTTCTATCTTTCTCTTTAAACTCACGTCAATTTATTATTCAGACTCACTTTTCACACGTAATTTGTGCACGAGAATTGAACGAACCAATGTTGTGTATATGTCGCGACAAAACAAAATAAACAATGAACGAAGAAACGGTCAGACAAAAAAAGTACAAAAATAAACGTGTTGCCGATGGCTGTGAGTGAGATCATTTTGGTACGTGCAGTTGAGTGAAAGTGATCTTTATGTGGAATCAATTGGAATTTTTTATAGACAAAGAGTTGCGGCAGGTAAATTGCGATCATTGGAATTTTCATTTCATAAAAGGGACCAAAGAAGTGTGTACATAACTGAAACTGATTTGAATCCAACTCTTTATTTTGATTTCAATTCTTTGAACTGTTGTTTGTTTGTAATCCAACGGAGTGAGTTACTTTGTAATCAAAAGCTTATTTTGTTGAAAATTGTATTGTTGTGATAAGCAGATAAATTAGAGGCAAAAGTTATATATTTGTTGTCTATTGTTTCAGCAGTATTAGAACAGGAAATTAAATTGTAATTAAAATTAATTTTCTGTACTATGCATTATATTACCAGTTTGTATTTATCAATTTTAAAGTAGAATATTTTTAATTTAAAATTATTTCGACATTAATGTAAATGTAAATAATAGAGTTTGACAAATTACGTTTAAAAAGTGACTTGAATTAAAGTTAAAATTCAATTTGCAGTGATTGTTCATATTTCGGTCCAAGATTTAAAAGAAATTTAATATTTAAACAAGTGTAAAGTAAGAATGACGAAATATTAATAAAGTAGCTTTAACTGTTGAAACCTTAATGAAGGAAATGTTAATGAAATTGCTAAGTTTGACTGACCTTTTTCCTTAAACTAATATAAACTGGGACATTTACTTTAATCGACATCTTTGCGCTAAATGTTTTGAAGTTGGAAATTATTGCACTGAGAAAACAATTTTGTTTACATGAAAAGAGATAAGTGAAATAAGCGAAAAAGCAAAAACAAATATGAATTGAATTTCAATCAAATAAATAGTCATAAAAGTAGAATAAGAACAAGGAATTTAATATTTTAATTTTAAAAGTGGAAGAAAAACATAAAATAGGATTCTTTGTTTATATATGTATATATATGTAAATATATTTGCAACCAAAAATTGATGTTAATAACTGTTACAGTCAAAATAGCTGAAATTGAATTAGAGATAATAAACAAAGGAGTGGAAAAGAAAGATCAAAGTTGTGATGAAAACACGTAACTGTAGGAGTCATAGTGAAAATAAGTGAGTACGTGGCATGCTTGTCAGCAGTTACCAAGTGACGAGGGAACGTTGCTTTGCGATGTTTCCTCTATACACACACTCACACACACACACTTGGTTTAATCAGAGTGACGAAGAAAGCGCACGTATGCGTGCTCATTTTTCGATAGATAAAACAAACTCTTGTCCACTCTTTGTAGCCGTTTGTTTTTCTGGTTTTCTGTCCGCGTCGACACATTCTTATACTTTTATAAGCAGCTGTGCAAAAAAGCAAAAAATGAAACTGATCCAATCTGATTTCATAGCATAAATTCCATGAAAAAGTTGACATAGTTTCGTTTCATTTCACTATTTCTGGATTAAATGATTAGTTCTTATTGTTAGTTTTTATGTAAGTTTATTTTTAAGTAAAATGTATTACGAATAACTTATTTTAATAAAATACAGATGTACTTGGTAAATAATTTAATGACTTGATTATTCAACTTAATGATGACTTGAACAAACATCTTTTGATCAACTCAAATTCTTCTTTATTATGATTAAATAAGTGATTTATATTTTATTTGTCTGAAATAATAACAGCAATAAAGACAAAAAAACCGTATGTAATTGATCTTAAAGTTACACTTTTTGTGTATGATACACATTTAAGCGTTGATTTTATCACGTTTTTGCAACTCGGATTACGAAACGTGTTATAAATATTTGTCGACGTTCTTATCGTTTCTAAAATAAGATAACGGATTGAAACGAAATGATATTTTAATTTAGATTGGCACGTTTAATCTTTGTTTTCTTCATTTCTTACGTCATTCACATGGCTCGGTTAATTTTTTTGTAATTGAACAAAGTATGTCCGCGTAATTATGTAGTACAAATATGCAGCAAACAAAAAAAAAAGAAGAAACGAGATCGCGATAGTTGCATAATCTTAATTAGATAAGACGTTTACCATTTCACATTGTTTTTTTTTATCGTCACAAGCAGTTTATACAGTTGTGCTTAGATTGAAAATAACAGCGTAATGTTTCAAAAACTCGGGTCAGTTTTTAATGACTCACAACAATTTAGCTGACTAATAACATTATGTGTCTTTTTCCGCTGGTTTTTTTATTACTTTAACAATATAATCAACTTAACTCGATGAGTCGGAATCATTTTTTTTTCACTTTTTATTTTTATCGTGTATTCCACGAGATAATTATTTAAAGTAAACGATAAGAGATGATTAGGAGTAAATTGAGCTTGATCTCTTTTTTTTCTACGTCTTTTTTCGTTAAACATTTTGTAATTATGAACATAATCGTTTGATTATATTGGTCATTGATTTAATGATTATGAAATTTTTCCACACGCATGTATGTATTCTGATTTATGTATTTATGTGCACTCAAATATATGTTTTTCAAATTTGACCTTGTAAATGTTAACGATCGAACAACAGTTACAAGTACGTTGCTCTCATTATCCCACGGTATTTGTTCATTGTATTGTTACTTCTCGTGCATCATTAATGGCCTCGGCTGTTTCTTCCGCGAGAAAAGAACGACAAAACTACTCAAATGGCTGAGTCAAACTTAAACACTGTCCGGATTATTGATTTTGTGCTTTATTTTCTTTACCATTCAAATCCCACTTTTACGTCGACCAACACTTTTTTTTCTCTCGTCTTATTCTCATCTGTTTTTTTACATATTTAAAATTTGGAAAAAACATGTGTTAACGTTGAATCTTTTAACTTGTTCAACATAAGAGTTTGACAGCGGGGGAGAAAGGTTACGAATTGTTCGGCGAACATTTAACGAGGACCCTTCCCTGAAGCCGAACGTTCGTCTGGATCAGTCATTCTATTCCTCGAAACGTTTTTTTTTTTCTTTCTTTCTTTCTCTTCTTTTTTGTAATTCTTTCTCTCTCAACTCAACGCAAAATCCACATATTATTTGGTTCTGCATAATAGAATTCCTCGAGAACTCGTGATCTGAAAAATAAGAATCTTTTTCAGATTGGCATTTTTGTTTTTACACGCACATACATATAAAAGAAAAGCAAGAAAAAAGCTGAAACAGATTCACGAATCAATAATTTATCACATACTGTTTGATTGTTTTTTTTTGTAATATAAAAAAAACGTACCGTTCAAGCAAATGTATTTCATGTTTCCGTTTACTTTGTTAGTGTATTGATTATTATTATTTATTTGATATACAATTGTGTATTAAAAAAGTGTCGTGAATTCATTTAGTAAAATGAAGTGTTGTTCCTTTATATACACAAATTTTATTTAGTTAAAACAAAAGAAAACATAAAAAGTATATACATTTATCAAGTTTGAATTGATGATTACTCATTATTTGCTGACTAATTAATTGTAAAAGCGTTTTGTTAGTTTAAGAAAGAAAGAAAGAAAAAACTTGACTCGTCTGTTTACAAATGTAATTTTGATTTAATGAAATGCAAAGTGATGTAATGGGAAAGTGAATTTTATTGAGATTTTTTTGTCATGATTATCATTTGAATACAAATTCATGCAGTAATATTTTTGGGGGAACACAACGTTGATCCCATAAATAGCGCTTCCATTACAGGAAGTGCTCACAGGAGGTCAACTGTTTTGTTCCTGCTGACTCGATTCTTCAAAGGTTTCTTTTGTTATCGCTTTCTATTCCGATTTATACAATTTCAGGAATGTTATCTGGATTCCTTCTTATAATCAGATTCAACAAACGTGGTTTCAAGTTAATGTTCAACATTTATTCACAAACTTTGACTGTTATTTTTTTCCTTTTGCTTTTTTTAATACAAAGAAAATATTGATTTAACATCTGTATATAATTTTTAATTAAATACAATTGAAAAAAGAAATGAAATGTATAATTATAAAAATGAGAATAATAATAATGAAAAGTTAAAATAAGCATAAATGAACAAATTTGACTGTCTTTTCTATGACCTTGAGCATTTTTGAAATGTAAAATTGCAAAAAAGTCTTGTGATTGTGGTTTGATTGATTAAATTTGGATATATAAAATTCCCAATGTTGTTGTCAGTTGTATTGAAATGTAAAAAGGATTATTCTGAATAATTTAAAGAGAACTTAAGTCCATTAATACTGGTTTCATCATACTCATTCTGACCTTTCTTGTTTCAAACTTTAAAAGAATGTTAAACTACAAAAACCCAAAAGTCATTAGCTTTGAACACATGCCAAATGTGTATATATTTCGTTTGTTTTTCAAGAGTTTACTTTTTCACTTTGTATATCTCTTTTACACTTAAAAATTTTTTTTTTCTCGGTTATAAACAAAATAATATATATTGTCTAATGTTTAAATTTACAAAATACTTTGTAAATATTTATTATTTGATTTATAGTTAAATTTTATTTATTTATTCTTTATTTGTGTGTGTTTTTTTCTATTTGTATTATTATACATTTAGGTATTTAATTGTTCAAATAAAATATGTGATAAAATGATATGACAACGTGTCAGCGATCTTTGAACTTGTGCGTAAAATGTATTTAAATTTACGTGTCTCGCATATTTTGCGTAACATGAACAAAATAGGCTGAGCTCGCAATTAACATCAAGTCAATTGACACGGACAGATAAGCGGTTAGGATTATTATAATACGACACCTAACGAGAAAAACAAATATCGTTCGTCTGTCAGTCGCGATAGCGTTTACTAAAACACAAATATCACAAATAACACAGATATCACAAATAATTAACGCCATATTATGTACTAATTATTTTCAAATGAAATAAGCAACTTTTTCAATGGAATCTTCATTTCTTATATCAATTTTTTACAATCTTTTTGTTAGTTTGTTTACTATTTAAAATAATTTATAAAATAATGATTAGATACATTTTGTCGAAAAATAAAAGAATATAATAAAAAGAAATTTTTTAACGAAATTCTTTCATTATTATTTAAATTATAACAATATAACAAAACGTATTAAAACCTATCAAGGTCAAAAGAAATTATTCGGTGCGAGTGTATGCGGGAATTGAAAGAACAGAATAGATAGATTTCGCGAACAAAATCCGGGCTGTCAACGGTGTGTCCCCTTTCAGACGGAGGGTTATTTTGTCATTGCAGGATTAATCTTTCGCTTTTATTCGCAGGTTGGCGGGCTTTGCGAATGAATATCGGATTGTTGAGGGGAAATTGTGGATCGATGTTCACATCGCCATATATGCGTGTTGAAAGAAAGTAACAAATCACAAAATTTGTTACAGTGCGTCATTTTTTTAGTCTAAAAAAGCGATTAATGATTGTTGTATGTTAAACAACGAAAAAGCAATATAAAAGAAAATACCAATAAAATAATCATCAAAGCAACAGCGTTTGAAAGCATAATTAAAACCATTTCATTCGTATTTTGTTTCATATTGGACAATTTTTCATTATTCTTCTAAATTTGTTTGAAACAGTTTTTCAATGTTCAATTAAAGCAAAAAATAAAGCAAACATATCATTTTACAATAACATACATGAATGATCAATAAAAAGTGGTGCTTCAATGCAAACAAACAATTGAACCTGAATCATGTTTGGTTGAACAAAATGCAAAAATGATATAAGATGTTGTGAATAAAGATAATGGGAATCGGCAGTATTGATTGAAGTAGGTGTGTTATGTTCCACAGAGAAATATGCAGTCGGCGTCGATGGCATGGAACAATTTTCTCGCGCTGCCGCCGCCTACGAGTCGGTCCCATCCATCAACACACGCAAGTCTGGCGGCCGTAGCGGCCGCGGCAGCACACGCGGGACATCACCATGCCGCGGCGGCAGCGGCGGCGGCCTCGGCGCCCTCCGCCCATCCCGGCGTCACGGTCGCGCAACAACAACAGCACCGAGAGCGCGAGGAACGCGACGCCGCGGCCGCGGCTGCCGCTGCCAGGGAACGCGAGCAGCGCGAACGGGAGCATCTTGCCGCGGCCGAACGCCTTCATCGGCAGGCCAACGACGCCCGGGACCACATGCATCAACGCAGTAGCAATTTTTACACCTCCTCTGTGCCACCTTCAGCTCAACAGGTAAATATTTGTTTGTTAAAAGCACATTTTTTCCTCTCATGAATAAACGAAAAAATCTATTCAGAACACTTTAAGTTCTTTAGAACCTTAAGGTGATTCTTAAGATGATTCTTCAGCCGAATTCGCTGCTTCTCTTTTTCACTAATGGAGTCACCATTAGCTCTATCCTTTTTGCTCTTACATAGCTGAAGAATCACCTTAAGATCTGCTTCACCGGAGTTAGTGTTTTTTTATTTTTAAATTATTTAATAATGTATTAAGAATTAAAACATATCCCCCGTTTTTTTTGCAAATTGAAGAAAACAGAAAAAACGGGGGAAGTTGTGGAGCCAAAAGTTTACTTATAAAATTATTTTTTGTTCGATCATATAATTCTCCCAGAACTAAAGAATGAAACAGTATATGTTTTAATTCTT
>JABFPJ010005417.1:0-12234 GCA_022817425.1 Gryon sp. ZL-2020
TTATTTCTATAAGTTTTTGATGATAACGAAATTGTTAAAGATTGAGTAGTAAGAGGAAATTTATAATAGTTATTTTAATTTATTTATTTCATAAAATCTTTGTACTTGGCGCTTTTTCATTTTCAATGAAATTCAATTTTTTTTTATGTTTTTAACGTACATTATATATATATATATATTATTATAAAAAAAATATTAGAAAAATTGAAACGAATATTCGAATGACATTTGACAGTTTTCACACAGTAAAAAAAATATTTAAATATTTACACGATTTCGTGTAAAAATACAAATTAATGTCTACAAAGTGTTAATTGTACACCGATCGGTGTACCAACAGCCAATCATAATTATATTTTAGATATATTTACACCTTTGGGTGTAAAAAATTACACCGAAATTTTTACACTTTTACACTGGCACGAGATTTTTTTTACTGTGCATATTCAATCTAATTTACATTTAAAAAATTTGGATTTTTGTCAGAAATTTTACAAATTTAGAAATTCGAATGTTGGAAATTAAAAAAATGTCCCCAAAAAAAAATTTAAAAAAAAACATATATATATATATATAAAGTCTTACGAAAAATCCATAAAATTTTCGTATATTTGGGTTGTCATATCTCGACAAAATTTCAACCAATTTTAATTTTTTAAGATGCTATTTTTATCTCCGAGGCAGCCGCAATCTCAAAAAAAAAACAATTTTGTATTTCGAAACAAAAATAAAATAGATCTGATATCATGAAAATCGGATAATCCGATAAAAGAATAATATGGTAGTGTCTCGCTTTGTACTTGGCGCGAGACACTACCGTGTCTCTTGATTTTAATTAATCTTTTTATGAATAACGAAATCAATATAATTTTCATTTATTTTCCAACTAACTTTAATAATTTCTTTGATAATAATATCCAATTTCTTTTATAATAATATACTTTTGATACATTTAAATTCAGTTTTACTGTAATGACATTTCAATGCACAGCCAAGCATTTCAATATCGCTGACAGCTTTTCTTTTTACAATAACATTTGCTTAAATAAAATGTGATTATATTCTAAATTATTCTGTATCTTTAATTATACATAAATTAATCAATTTAAAAATACATTATTCGAAATAAGACTTTTTATTAATATATAATAAACAATCAAAGTAAAAATTGAATTACACAATTATTTGTTTAATAAATATTAAAACACCTTTTATATTTTCCTGTCTTATATATCCTGTCTTAAAATATATTTATGTTAAGGAAAAATCATTTTTCTGTCATACACAATGTTCATCTCATTCAAACTACACACATAAAACGTGTATTGAATCGGCAGATTGACGCGCACCTGACCTACATTTCCCATCACGAAATGAATTACCATTAACGTTTTTTCCAATGGCATTTTCTGGCCGCGCTATTTTTACAATTCAAAAAAATTCAATTTTGCTTAAAGTAGTTCGGCCGTTTTAACGACTACACTGAAATATTTACCAATTATAGTTTAAATCAAAGATAATTCAATATTATATTCATATGATTTTTTTCAATATTTTTTACCGAGTGAATTTTTAAGATAATTCAATTTAAATGTTTAGATTTTCCTATATCGATGCATTGGTTAGAGTAGCGCCGACAATATCAATACTCGTCGATACTTTTCCAAAACAAACAACGCTGCATACGACATTGTCGGCGCTACTCTAACCCATGCATTGATATAGGAAAATCTAAACTAAACATTCAAATTGAATTATCTTAACCCATCAGTGGGCGCGCATCGATCATGTCGACCGACGAACAAAGATAACCGAGTGGCGTTTTTGTTGATAAATAAAGAGACCAGAAATATACGCGCTCACTTATGGGTTAAAAATACACTCTGTAAAAAATATTTAAAAAAGCATGTGAATATAATTTTGAATTATCTTTCATTTAAACTATAATTGGTAAATATTTCAGTGCAGTCGTTAAAACGGCCGAACTACTTTAAGTACTTTGAATAATTAAGTTGTATTTTAGATTTGATAATAGAATCCCCCCCAAAATTCACTTAAAAAATGTAAGAGAAATAATTAGTTTATTTTATTTGCTTTGAATTGCATAACCAGTTTCAATACTTGAAAATAAATTTAGAAACAATTTGAAAAAAGTCCATTTCTAACGAAAATTAATTATCGTGACAGTTTCATTTGTATTACCTCATAAGCTGAAAATTTTATCTCCGCAAAGTAATGAAACATAATGAATACTTTCTTTTCTATACTTTTCTAAGTGGCATATTTTCTCGAAAATTAATCTGTTTACGAACGTTTACTAAACACTTAAGAATCAATATTAATTAATTTGTGTTTACTCAACAATAATTCTAATATAGAAAAAAATCATTCAAAATAAGTAAATTTTTTTCCATAATCTCGAGAAAAATCACAATCGTATTATATTCTTATATGTTTACAACTTTCTCCCAAAAATTTATTTATTTATTCATTGATTAAATAATGTATCACTTTGTGCCCCTTAATATTGACTTTATTTATACTTTCACATTAACTGGTTGGACTGTTAATCTCATACATCAACATACAAGACGTCAGTATGTGATCAACTTATCGTATCGCGACACATGCCAGTGCAGTTGCATGCTGAGTCCGTTGTCACTGTGTTACGGTGTCGAAGTAATTCTGTAATAAATGTCTCCCATTTAACTAAGTCGTTTCGATAATAGTTGTAATTGTAAGTATTATAAATTACAACAAGCATATTGTGTGATGTGCAATGATTAATAATCATTACATTAATTAAATAAGTTATGCTCTTTAAAGTAACGACAATACAAGGTTTAAACTTTGAAGAAAATCTCAAATTTAAAATAGAAATCTCATAGCAGAACAAAATATTTCATATTTTAATCATATGTCATATTCAAAGCTACGTTTAAGCTATGAAAAAACCAAATATATGAAAAATTAAATAAAGATTTCACCAAATTGAGTTAGAGCTTCTACCATTAAATAACAATATCTTTGATAACAAGTCTTCATAATTGACAAATTTTGTAGAAGTTTATTAGGATTAAATTTTTATCATACTTACCGATAAAATATTGATATGAAAGTCAACATTATCTGTCTTAATATTTAAATTACAGTTTGAATAATTAATAATTTTGCAGCTTTTGTTATACATTTCAAAATAAAATACATTTTTTCACATCTTTCTCGTTCCTTTACTTAATTTAATATTAAAAAAATATACAACACGTATATTTATTGTCATCATGTAATATTAAATCTGTTTAATTTACAAATAATTAAAATAAATGTTTAAACATGCAATTGCTTTTCGAAACAAAGAAATATTTCATTTTTTTCAGTTATCTTTAACAGAAAATTTATACTTATATAAATATAATCAACAACATTTAAGGGATATTTATTCATTAATATTGCAGAATATTGATATACTTAATAATATAGTTATATACATTAGAATTTATTTAATTGATTATTTTTATTAATTCTTAATATAAAATGTTAACTAGAGTATTTTTTTATTTCTAATTTACATTCTGCAAAGTAAATAAGATTATTTATTAATTCAAAAAAATAATTGTAATATATTATATACTTAAAACATTTTTCAAACTTATGTTTCTTTGTGTTAAAACGTATTCATTCTTTTCAGCAGAAAATATAAGCTGTGGACAGAAAATATAAATGTACTTTTATATTCGATAAAACTTAAAATATCACAAACGGTAAGTTCACAATGTCAAATATCGGCAAAATGCACTTATCATCTTCAGTGCATATTAAGTACAAACAGAGATAAAGTCCTTTGTTGTCTCTAAGAGGTGAATTTATCATTATCAGTCGAACTGTGCACCTTCATACAAGCATGATCGTATACTGTGGTAACGCAATCGAATTCCGTTGTGCAAGTTACACTTGCTGCCCTCGGAATTAATGTGGAGAAGTTATGGATGCGAAATCGCAAGCAGTATATGCACGATGCTTCTCGCACACGTTAATATTATGTTTGCCACATTTTCGAGTTAATTACATGGAGTTAACACCGGGTTAATTAATAATATCCTACAGAAACGATGTAAACAATTTCATGTTCCATACTCTTTGGTAATTTAATTATTTCAGATACTGAAAGAGATGCATTTTTTGTATTACAGTCTCAATTAAGCGCAAGCAAAAACAAACAAGAGATGAATACACCGTGTCTCAAACTCCAGTGCAAGTGTACTTGCTTACGATTATCAGGCATCGAGTTTAGCTAATTATAACAGCTAAAGCCGATTAACATTTAACATCTTCTTGACTGTTGACATAAATGTTCGTAACCTATGATTCAATTAATTAGTCGTAATAAGTTTCCCGCAAGTAAACAAACATCAAATTAGTGAAGACTAGTTCGGTTAATCAAACTTTGCCGACTAAACAAAACTTTACAGGGGTAAAAATTTATACAAGTGGCAAAGAGGTGAAGTAATTAATAATTTAATAATGTACCTTCATTCACATTAAGTTACACATTCATTTTACTATAAATACAATATTTTTTAATTAATTTATTTTATTTTTAATTCGTTAAGTAGCAAGTTGAATTTACTGTCAGTTATTTGACGAAATGATGTTCCGCATGAAAGCGACGATAAACAGTGTCGCAAATAATTTGCCACAAGTATGTAAAGTAACAGCGAGACATCGAAATACAATTTCGTATGCAGACTCTCAGCAAAACTTTGTGAGTGACGTTGATGTTCAATATGAAAAAGCTAAGGCTTTCCATGAGATACCGGGGCCGAAACCACTGCCCATTTTGGGCAATACTTTCCGATTTCTACCTTATATAGGTAAAACTATCAAATTTAAAAGTTAATATATGCTTATGCATTAGTTAATATTATAGCTTGCTTGATAATTAAAATAATAAAATTTGCTTGTACTTTTATAGGTGAATACTACAATGAAAGCATGTACGATCAACTATGCGACTTTCATCAAAAGTATGGTAAAATGATGAGATTGGACAAACTTTTGGGACGCAGATCGACAGTTTTTTTATTCGATGGCGATCTCTGCGAAAAAATGTACCGATTGGAGGGAGTTTGGCCAATAAGAGAGGCCATTTTGTCGCTAAGGTATTATCGTGAGAAAACAAATTGGAACAATGGTGTTCCCGGTCTGACTGTCAGGTAAACAAATGCATTTAATTTTTTGTAAAAATTGCTTTTTTACTAAAAAAAATGTTTATTTCATAGTAACGGAGAAAAATGGTACAAATTCCGGACAAAAGTTAATCAGCCAATGATGCAGCCCCGAACGATCAAACCGCATATTGGGATAATCGACGAAGTGGCTTCGGAAATGTTATCCCATATCCGTAGTTTGAGAGATCCAAAAACTTTTGAGCTTCCAGATACGTTCAATAACGAGCTGAATAAATGGGCTTTGGAGTGTAAGTTGGCTAAGTTTGATTGTACGATGTACTCATTATACATGATTATACGATGAGATGAACTTTTGATAACTTGAGTACATAGTTGATGTTGTTAACTTTACAGAAACATTTGACGCAAATGTTATAATGCAATAAAACTAATTATCATAGATAATGATTCATTATTTCTTTGAAAATGCGGATATAGTAATTACTAATATTACTTCTGTACAGCAATTTCAGCTATCGCATTAGAAACTCGACTTGGTTGTTTAGTTCCTAATTTGGACAAGCATTCTGATCCTCAACAAATGATTGACTCTGTCCACGAGATGTTTGAAATGTTATACCAGTTGGAACTCATGCCATCGTTATGGAAATATTACGATACAAAAAATATGAAAAGATTATTCGCAGCGCTCGACACAATCAATCGGTAAAAATGCACAAGCTTATACATTCAAAACGACATCTGTGATTTTACAGTACGTTTTCCAGTTAATATCACTTTAAAATAACCCAAAAAATGTATTATTACAGTATTTTATTTGAAATGTACTGTGAAATCTATTAAGAATTAAAATATAGAAAGCAAATTTACTGTAATTTTACAATGTAAAGTTTTGAGTGCACTGGAATAAAATAACATCAATTAAATGTTGAATAACAGAAAGAAATATAGTCATAAGATTGAATAAATTTGCTTAACAAAATTTATACATACTCGAAATTTTAAATCCCAATCAAATAAAAAATATGTTTTTTCATTCAGTATAAACATTTATTTAATTTAATAAATGATTTTCAAAAAAATATTAAATATGTAATTCGTTCAATTAAATTAAAATCAATATATCTATGACGCGACTAAATTAATTAATTAAGAATCGTGCTAATAAAATTAATTAACTGAAACTCGGGCATAACGACGCTAATTGAGTCACTTCGTAACTCGTTAAACAGTTAATTGTCGTCAATTAAAAAGCATACCGAAAAATATACTCATAAATCAATCTCACGTGCCGTCAAAATGAACACCACGTAATTTATACATATAACATTCAAATAATAAACACGATATAGTATAAATATAATTGGAATTTTGAGTGCGTTGTTATTGCGCTCGCGCGATTCAATAATTCTTCATTCGCATGGCATGTATCATCAATACTTTGGCACTTGGTATTGTGCATACTCTATGCCGTTTTGGATACTGTTCGCAGAATCTCTTTGGAACGAATCGCCACGGCCAGACAACGAATGAAACAATCGACCGCCACAGACACACACAACCGCAGCATACTGGAAAGACTGCTGGATATTGACGAGCAAACTGCCGTTGGTATGGCAATGGATATGTTAATTGCTGGAATTGACACGGTGAGAGTCTCATGTATTTATGTTACAACCATCCAAATGCTCTGTCAATTCACGCCCTATTCTTATCAATAATAAATGTGTCACGTAGAATGCGCTTAGAAGTTACGCATGAAATTCCATTAACGCAATTTAATACAACCAAAATTACATGTCTGACGTCACAATATAATCCCTAAATGGAGATCGATTAAGACCATTAGAAAAATGTGCTTCTTTGTTCTTAAAAACATTAAAATCGCAGTAAAAAATTATTAATTAATTAGAAATGTTTTAGATATGATATTCTATCAATCAGTACAAGTGTCTATTCACATTTGTAGAATTTTTTATCGATCTTTAAAAAACAATTTCAAATTTGAATTTAGTACATTAACATATGAATTATTTATGTAATTTATTATTACTTTGCAAGTCTGTACAGCCAGCGTTGATAAATCGAATCCTCACTAAATGAAAAAAAAAATATATTTAAGTTGGCTATGTGTTGTAAGTCAAGTCAAATGGGAGCATTTTAAAATAATAATAAATAATATATAAAATTAATAATAATAATAACTAATATATAAAATTGAAAATATGTTTGTTTGTTTGAAATCATCCCTCACGACTCCCTCACGACCCCCTAACGACCCCTCACGACCCCCGATATATTTTTCGTTTTTTTTCCAAACGTATATTTAAAGTATATTTAACGTATATTTTATGATATAATAGATGAGAAAATGTTCGGCAAAAGTAATTAAAAATTATAAATATTTTTATTGTAATAGTTCATGCTTGATTGATCATGATTTACTGTAATTATACCGCATATACTGTCATCATATTATATTTTTAAAATATATATATATTTTAAGAAATTGTTAAATTTCTTATAAATTTATTCAATCGCAAATAATAAATGTAAAATAAAACAATATAATAAATAATATAATATAATATAATAAAATAATATAATAAATAAAAAATAAATTTTTAAATAAAAAATAACAAAACAGTAACAAACAATTAACAGTAACAATTACTTCAACTTTAAAATCCTACTGAGACAGAATAAGATTGAATTATTCCACTGTATTCATTCAGTAAGATTTTATTCATTGTTATGTATAATAAGTCAATTAGTCTTACTTGTCATCACCTAAATAACATTTATTCTTTGAAATCATTAATTATTTTCTCTTAAACCTTGTTATTATTATGGTACTATTGTAATTTAATTAGACTCTGAAATGATTCATTTTGTTTTTATGGCATTGTCTTAATCAAAATACTTTAAATGGTGAACAGATATTCATTGAAAATATTTCAAATAAATTATGATATGAGTCAGTAAAATTTTTCCGTGTAACAAAGGAAATGTGAAATTTTTTTATAGACGAGCAATGCCACAGGAATGTTGCTTTATCATATTGCGACAAATCCTCATGTACAGGAAACACTAACCAAAGAAATTGACCGAATTTTACCAGAAAATGATTCGCCAGTAACGTACAATTCGCTAAAGGAAATAACTTATCTAAAGGCGTGTATTAAAGAAGCACTACGATTGAATCCTATTGCCGTTGGAGTACTCAGGACTATGAGTAATAATATTGTTTTAGGAGGATATCAAATTCCTAAAGGGGTAATTATAAAAGCCTTTTTTTATATTAAAAAAACAAGCAAATAAATTTAATTTCTTCATTTGACCTAAAAAAAATGTTACTTTAATTAAGTTGAATCATTCTTGATGCGACAAAATTGTAAATCCCCAAAGTGTTTTTATCAATTGCCCAGGGCAACAGAAGAGTTTGTTACAATCATCCCTTTCACAACTAAATCTCTTTCTTGTGTCCACCGAAGATAACGATGCCAAACCATAAAGCATAAACTTTACGATTTGCAGACTGATGTAATAGCGGTCCATTCAGTGATCTCAAGGGACCCGAAGAATTATCCTGAACCAATTAAATTTATACCAGAAAGGTGGATAAGAGACAACACAGAAGCACCGCTGGCTAAAGAAGCGCACCCATTTGCTTACATGCCTTTTGGCTTTGGTCCCCGTACCTGTATTGGCAGAAGATTTGCGGAACTTGAAATGGAAACTTTTACCATGAAGGTAAGATAAGTTAATATTCTTGTTTAATTAAACAAAAACTTTATATAATTTTATTACTTTGACATAACTTATAAAAAGTCTTTTAAAGTTATCTTCGTTAAATGCATGATACAATTATAATTATAGATGGCTTAAATATTTTAAAGTTATTATTTAATACAATTTTATACGTACACGTTTATTGATATTACAATCATAATAGAAATGTCGATTAATCTGTAATTGAACATTGTATATTGTACAATGCTGATGAATAAGTTGATAATTGAACCGTAATGATTGTTTTCAGTTGCTAAAAAACTTTCAGTTGGAGTGGCATCATCCGCCTCCTCAAATAAAACATCGTTATATATCAACCATTGAGTCACCTTTAAAACTAAAGGTTATCGATCGAACTTAATGAAAAACATAACTGAAATTGGCCTTGCGTTATTATTCAAAGGTATATAGAATACGGAATTCATAATATTAATCCGCATTCATTCATAATTATTTGATAAAATATGTTTTATACAAATAAATATATTTTTTTCTATATTACATTAATTTGTATAAACGAAAATACTTATACGCAGATATATAGAACATTTTCATTATCCATTCAACCCACTATTCACACATTATTAAAGGCAACAAAAAAATAATATAAAAAAGGGAAAATTTTATCCGCGAAATATAGTGTTTATAATTTTCGGTGCATATTTTACAAGCATGAGAGACTTGAATACAAAATCATTGGTGTATTTTAATTAAATGGAAGATACGTAATCTTGTCGCAATGCACGGTCTAAATATATTAAAACGTTATCAATGCCGCGGAGCTTAATGTATTCTTCTGGATACAGTCACGAAACTTTCTGAGGGATAATATAAGTCATCCCGCATTAGCAGCGAGAATCCTTCACATTTTAGACATGCGAATCACGTGCGAGACGCGTCCGTTTAATTCTCCAGCCAGAGAAAAAGTCTAAGATCTCAATCAGGGCCGACGAAAGGCATTAACTCTACGTGTTTTGCGAAAGATGAACATCGACAGTATTTTATTGCAATTCTACTGTAACATCCCTCTTATTCTTCTTCCTTTTTGTTTGTATTCTCCTCCTCTCTGTCTTTCCCACCTTTTGTAATTAGAAAAATATTCACGAGACTCCCCACTCCCACTTTAACTCTCGTGAAAATCAAGCTTAAGAGAAACTATAATTTATTATACTTTTGAGGTCATTAATCGAATTAGTTCAAAGCATACAAAGTTAAGTCAAGTATCTGTGTATGCTTGAATTGAGATTAATTTGTAGCATTAATTGTCATTTTTTGTTTATTTGTATAAATAATATGATTTATTTATACAATTGTAAGTATATGATAATTTTTATTCAAAACAATTCCTTTTTTTTACATTTTTAGGTGCGCAACAAAAAGGTCAACTTATTTTACTTTGAGTAATAAACAAATGCTTTTTCTGGATTTGCACTTACGTCTCTCATATGAGAATTCTCACATGGACGAAAATATATTTCCCGTACTCTATGAAGTGAGCACTCGTACCACATCGTTTGTCACCCGTGGTTTGACGGCCACTAGTGCTAAAATATACTATTTCCTTACTCCAGAGGAAAACTAGTTAGTTTTCCCACTCTCGTAAGGAAAAGTATTGTACTCAACTTCCCTTGTTTAAGTTGCATAGAAGATCATGTAAATTCATTATTGAAATTTCAATTATGAAAAAAACAATAATAAATCTTTATGAAATGTCATTATTTTGAAAGAATATAATTATGAATTCCTATAAAATTTAATGAATTGTATAATTTATAGGTTTTCATAAGTATATTTTTAGACAAACTTGAATGTTCATAAAGATTCATTATTGTTTTTTTTTCATAATTGAAATATCAATAATGATTTTCTATGATCTTCTATGCAACTTAAACGAGGGTTGTGAATTCAGCAGAGGTTTTCTCACTCGTGAGAACGAATTCACTCATGGGAAAACTCATAGAATAAAATTTATTAGCATTTCTAATAAAACTCGGATACTCTTGATCAAATTTTAAATAATATAATTTATTTTATCCTTTTTATGTAATAGTCAAAATGCTTATGAATACTATAACCCACTAGAATGAATTTTAAGAATTAAAAGAATAATATATTTTAAAGGAAAGCATAATTGTTTTGGTTATATATATTCATAATTTATGTAAGATTTCCATCTTCAAGAAAATGAAATATGCGAATGAAACGTAAATCTTAAACTCAACGACGTATTATTTCATTTTTTTGAGAAAAGAGAGAACAATTTCGCGATTTAATTCATTTTTATAATGTATAATTATTTATTAAGAATATTAATTTGCATAAATATACTTTTAATACAAAAATTCCTTAATATAATATTCGCATAAACATTTTGCACTTTTTACAAACTTTTTTATAAGCATGAATTTTTTCAAAAAATCACGCGGTAATTAATTAAATTGTTAATATTTCAAATAATCATAGATACATTTTTTCAAACATTCTTTAATTGTTTATTCATATTTTATTGCTAAATTTATTTATGAACTTAATAATTATTACTTGATTAGTTTATGTACTATTTAAATAAAGTATCAATTAATGTAATATAAAATAGAAATCATTCATAAATCATTGTTTCTTCAAACTTCTTTGAAATTTCGCGCCACTTTTCATACGATTCCAAACATGAACAAAATATTTCTCGCAACTATGAAGTTTCGAAGCAAGTAATATATAAATAAATGTTACCACGTACTTCGTATAATTATTATGTGTGCGTTTATTTGTTAGACTTCAAATATATGTATGTGCGTTTATGTGTCAGACTTTGAATATGTGTATGTGCGTAACTAAATAGTAATTTCTCTATATAATGTGTTTGAATATTTATAAATACTGTAAATTATAATAATAATAATATATGTTAAATGTTACAAATAATATATATCATAGGGTTAAAAGTAACTGCATATAAATATAGGAGCAAAAATACAATTAAAAATAACAATCATATGAATTTGCATGATAATAAAATAATAAAATTAAATTTTCAATATTTTTAAATTAATCCATTTAAAAAAATATTATATGTTTCCATTTTAAAAAATATTATATGTTTCCATTTTAAAAAATATTATCTTTATTTATCTAACTAATATATATAAATATGAAAGTATGTTTGTTTGTTTGTTTATTTGTTTGTTTATTTGTTTGTTTATTTGTTTGTTTGTTTGTTCGAGCATCACGCAAAATCTACTGAACCGATTTTGTT
>JABFPJ010005418.1:0-12231 GCA_022817425.1 Gryon sp. ZL-2020
CCTTTTGGACAAACGCCTCAGCCGTTCATAACGAAAGGTCCTTCCGTTTATTTTCTAATATGTTTTAATAAAAGGCTCACGCGTTTATGATAAAAGCGTCAACCGTTTGTACTATTCTGCGTGTATACAATTACATATTATTTTGGATATTAAAATATGACTTTTTTTTACAAAATAACTTACTCATATTTTTCGAAGATAATCGCTTACGCGGAACAAAAAAGCACTCAGACTCCGAGGACTCAACAATTCTTCTCCTGATGAGAAAGCAATGAACAATCAGAATCTAAAAATGAACAATTAAAAATATTATTTTTTCGTTATATAAATAATGTATTAAGATTAGTAAATCAAATTTTATAATGTGTACATTTATAATGTATTAACCTGAATTTATTGAAGTCTTTTTCGTTTTGCTTGTAAAGGGAATTGGAGAAACCGAATTCTTGTTCCTTATTGGAGATTGTTTACTCTTATTTGCTCGTAAAGAAGATGAAGATGAGTTAGATACTGAAACACATATATGAATTTTAATCTTCAATACGTTCTTAGATACTACAATTAAAGTTTAAATTAGGCGTAATTACGTAATATTAAAATTAATTAATGCATTATTTTGAATAAATAAATGTCTATTTTTTTCGTTTTGATTACATGTATAATACTTTTCTAAGATTTCATCGCATAAGTTTAATTATTTTTGTTAATTGAATATATTGCTTTCTTGTTTGATTAAAATTTTTCTGTTTTTACTGTTCCAACATATTTGTAATATCCTCCAGAATTTATAATTATTTGTTTTAATATTTTAGCACAAATATTTATATTATTACCCGAATCAAGTGAGTATTTCTTTTTTTTGCTCAAAGATGAGTTTGGCGAGACAGATATCTTTTTGAAATTCGATAACCTTGAAGATTTTTTCGTTTTACCACTAGATGGCGATAATGGCGATTCACCTATTGAAAGAAAGAAGTATTCATATTAGTTTTTAATATTTTTTATATAATTACTTTTGAATATAATTTTTATTTATATATTCACTATACCTTCAGATTTTCGCGACTTCTGAAATTGGGGAATATCATCTAATTCTGACAATGTCTTATCGCCAATATTTTCATCACTTGACTCGTTGCACGTCGACTCTACTTTATCTTGTTTATAAGATCTCTCCAGCCTTCTTTCACCTTGTTCAAAGTCACCTATCAATACAAGATTTATATTATTATATATTAATTAAAATTATTGAATTTAGTAAACTGTAATAATTATACATTACACGTAAATTATATGCGCAATGGACAAAAATCTATCAAAAAAACTTTTACTAATATTTATTATTATTTATTAACATATATTATATTGGTATAATATATGTTCTATCTTTGTTCTAGTCACTATAAAAACATTATTTTCACGAGTAGACGTTAGTAGACGTCTACTGACACCAGTAGACGGCACTAAAAAAACTTTCTTTTTACGAATCAAGTACAGACTTGGTATTTTGGTCAAGTGTCAATATCAGTAGACACCAGTAGATGACACTAAAAAAAATTTATTTTCAAGAATTAGTATATAATACATACTTAGTCATTTGATCAAGTGTCAGTGCCAGTAGACGTCTATTTACACCAGTAGCCATCAGTAGACATCATTAAAAAAATTTTTTTTTAACAAACAAATCATATGACTACTCATAATTTGTACTTCAAATTTTTCCCATTTAGGATTAGGAAGTTGGTTGTTCCTGCTCCAAGTGCGAATATTTTTGTAATCCTTCGATCCAGGATATTTGGTAAACCATTTTTTTTGAACTTGAACAATCCACGATTTCGGAACCAAATCCACTTGTTTTTTTGCATGTTTTTTTCGTGGTTAACGAAGCAAATGACAACGTGGGTAGTACTAAATTATAAACATTCATTGCGATTAAAAAGTTATTATCAATATGAAAATCTATAAATCATGTTTTATTTGTATAAAAATGTGGGATTGGAAAGTTTTTTTGATACAAGTAGTTAAGCGGTTTATTATTGTTTGGGTTTTTCGGATGCGCAAGGTCATGAAATTGCGAGTACCTTGAATAACGAATCAGTCGAAAATGAGCAGCCCGCAAATACGCACGGTTTAAATAATAAGTAATAAAATTGTACGCTTTAATTATAAAACTCGACTTATTTTGAAGAATATATATTTATTTAAACATATAGAGACAGTGTGACATTTAATTAATCCTACAAAAGTTGACTTTAAAGGGTATAGTGAATTTATCCCTACAAATATTGGGGGCTCAACCGGGATACAGCGAACACGCAAAGATACTTTCAAAATTCATGTTGATGTGTTTCGCGTGTGAATAAAAAGAAAAAGCAGCGACGGAGAGAGGCAACGAGCAGTCGACACGTGAAGTCCATGCGACGATGAATATGACGTCCTTGCTAGGACAAAATGTATCGCAGCGTTTCACAAATGCTAGCGAACAACCTGTAAGGTGTGCACAACAAATTGCAGGTAATGATATTCCAATTATGAATATAAATAGGTTTGGAATTTCAAATGTTGCAGAGCTGTTACATTTTTACGATGGGAAAAGCGACGAATGTGATAAATGGTTGAAAAGATTATGTTTTTTGAAAGAAGCTTATGGGCTAGATGATAATGCGGGGAGGATTTTATTGAGTATGAGGTTAAAGGGACGTGCGTCGGACTGGTTATTTTCGCGACCTGAATTTGTGACATATTCATTCGAGAGATTGGTTTTTGAGGTTAGGTCAATGTTTACATTGCGTATTAGTAAATTATCTTTGAGGACGAAATTTTTAAATCGAACGTGGAAACATAACGAAACATGTCGCGAGTATTGTCACGATAAAGTGATTTTAGGTAATGCTGTCCCGATTGAAGATCGGCAGGAGTTGCTCGAGTGTGTGATAGACGGGATACCAGATACTGGATTGCGTGATCACGCATACGTGCAATGTTTCCAATCACTGGAGGCATTGATGAATGCATTTCAGAAAGTCACTTTAAAAGACAAATCTCGTGAATACGGGAATAAAAATAAAACAGCCGATCATAACCTCAAAAAGAAATCCGAGACTCATGTAAATAAAAGTCGTGATAAAAAACCAAGTAATGTAAATAAGAGAAAATGTTTTGCTTGTGGTAGTGATGAGCATTTGCGAACAGAATGTCCATTAAGGAAATGTTTTAATTGCGATGATGTGGGGCATTTGGCAAATAACTGTCCCAAGAAGAAGGAAGTTAAAGATACGTTAGCTATCACAGATGTTTTTAGTGGAAAATATGTAAAGAATGTTGTGATTAAGGGACAGGAAGTACCGGCGTTGGTAGATACCGGATGTGACATTTCGTTAATGAAAGCGAGTTTTTATGTAAGGGTTGGTTCACCTGGATTCATTGGAAATGAGTTATTTTTCCGTGGGGTGGGTTCAGGCCTAATCGAAACACTTGGTGAGGTTAGAATTAAAATTAAAATTGATGATAATTTGTTTGACGTTAATGTTCATGTAGTGCAGGACAATTTGTTGAAATCAACAATCCTGTTGGGAGCTAACTTTATTAAAACTGTAGAACTAAACATTGTTGCGGATCAAATTACAATTAGGCCTATTAATTCAAGTATGTTTGAGAGTTCAGAACCGGAAGTTTGTAAAATCGATGTTGAGCGAATTTTGGATGAGAATGAGACTCAATTTGATGCAAAGCGAGTGTGAAAGAAAGAAATGAGATACGAAAATTAATAGCAAATTATAATCCGAAAAGTACGCGAGATGTAGGAATACAGTTAAAAATTACACCAAAAAATGATAAGCCGATTTATCAAACGGCACGTAGATTGTCTGCACATGAACGAAAAATAGTAGATTGTCAAATAAAAGAATGGTTAGAAAATGGAATAATCGAACCCTCTTGTGCTGAATATGCTAGTCCGATTGTGTTAGTCAAAAAGAAAGATGGTTCTCATCGAATATGTGTTGACTATCGAGAATTAAATAAAAACATTTATAAAGATCGCTATCCTTTGCCGCTTATTGATGATTTACTCGACTGTTTACAGGGTGGAAGAGAGTTTAGTACGCTGGATTTGGAAAATAAGTTTTTTCACGTCCCCTTCGAGGAAGCCAGTCGACAATATACCTCGTTCGTGGTTCCAGGAGGCCAGTTTCAATTTTTGAAAATGCCATTTGGGCTTTGTAATGCACCGGCAGTTTTCCAAAGATTTATAAACGTGGTTTTTCGTGAACTGGTGAGAGACGGAATCGTACTTATCTACCTGGATGATTTAATTGTGCCAGCCGTGAGCCACGACGAGGCTATTGCTCGATTGACTCGTGTATTGAGAGTGGCCGAAGAGGCAGGTTTGAGAATTAAATGGTCTAAATGTAAATTTTTGTGTAAAGGATAGAGTATCTTGGTAATATTGTAGAAAATGGTACTGTAAGACCTTCGCCATGTAAAGTTAAAGCTGTACTAAATTTCCCTATTCCTCAAAATGCAAAACAACTGCAAAGTTTCTTAGGTCTGACAGGATATTTTCGTAAATTCGTAGAAAAATATTCGCTGGTTGCTCATTTGCTGACTGATCTGTTACGTAAAGGGGTTGATTTCAGGATGGGACCGATGGAAAAACGGGCATTCGAGGAGCTGAAGTCACGATTGGCGCGTCATCCAGTGTTGGCGTTATATCGACAGGGCGCTGAAACAGAAATACACACGGATGCGTCAAAAAAGGGCTTGGGAGCCATATTAATCCAGCGAGATCCTGACGATAACCGTTTTCATCCAGTCCAATATGCCAGCTGTAAAACAACACCGGCGGAACAGAATTACTGCAGCTACGAGCTTGAGGTGTTGGCTATTGTTAAAGCGTTGAAGAAATTCCGTGTTTATCTCCTTGGTGTCCCCTTCAAGATCGTTACTGATTGTGAGGCCTTCACGAAGACGATGTCGAAAAAGACTCTGGGTGGACGTGTAGGAGGCTGGGCGCTCATGCTAGAGGACTATGATTATACTATTGTCCATCGAGCGGGTAAATTGCTACCGCATGTAGACGCCCTGAGCAGGAATGCCACCGCAGATCTCATGTCAATCGAGGAAAAGATTGATGGCTTGTTGCCACGACTTCGTCGAGCGCAACGTGATGATCCAGAGATCAATAAATGGATTGATGAGGCTGAAAAGGAGGAGAAAAAGGGATATGTCGTGAAAGGTGGACTTCTTTATCGGGAAGAGGACGGTGATTTAAAACTGGTGGTTACAATGGCAATGCAGCACCAGGTTATACGAGCAGCACATGAAAATGGCCATGGAGGTGTGGCAAAAACGGAGGCATTGGTGAAGAGAGAATACTGGATGCCAGGACTGAGGAAGCAAGTGGAGAAAGTTCTCAGGAATTGCGTACTTTGTATCCTTGCAGAGAAAAAAGTTGGAAAATTGGACGGATGGCTTCATGGGGTCGAGAAAGGCACTGTACCGCTGGACTCGTACCACATCGACCATCTTGGTCCACTAGCAACAACGAGCAAGAGATACGCGCACATCCTAGTCGTCACGGACGCCTTCAGTAAATTCACCTGGATTTATGCTACAAGAACAACTCGAACATCAGAAGTAATCGATCGACTGCGAAGCCAAGCGACGATCTTCGGTAATCCGAGACGGATTATATCGGATCGAGGTACCGCCTTTACATCAGAAGAGTTTCGAAACTACTGTGAAGAACAAGGTATCCAGCACCATTTGATTACCACTGGGATTCCACGTGGGATCGGGCAGGTGGAACGGGTTAATCGTTCGATTATCTCCGTTCTGACAAAACTGTCAGCACCGAAGCCGCAGGAATGGTATCGTTATGTTGGCCTGGTTCAGCAGTATTTAAACGTCTCGTTTCATCGTAGCCTCGGCGTTTCTCCTTTCGAGGTAATGTTTGGCGTGCCGCCAAAACTAAAAACGATGCCTCAGGTTGTCCAAATTTTAGACGAGGAATTAACAAAGGAATTTCGTAAAGACCGAGACGAACTGCGAGAAAAGGCCGCAGAGCAAATTCGCAAGGTTCAAGCAGAGAATCAAAAGACCTACAACAAGAAGAGAAAGGAACCTACATTATATCGAGTGGGTGACTTAGTGGCAATTAGAAGAACCCAGCAAGGGCCGGGACTTAAGCTCTGTTTTAAGTTCCTGGGACCATACGAGGTGACGAAAGCGAAAGGACATGAACAATATGAGGTAGCACGAGTAGGAGACTTCGATGGCCCCCGAATGACGACAACTGCAGCGGATTCTATGAAGCCGTGGTTGAGAGATGCCGAATTAAACAATCCTGACGAATGTGAAGACAACGACGATGAGGATGTTCCTCTTAAATTAAACGAAATTGAGCCAAAATGAAAAAAAATACTTGTCGAGGTCGACAAGGCCCAGGACGGCCGAATGTGGGATTGGAAAGTTGTTTTGATACAAGTAGTTAAGCGGTTTATTATTGTTTGGGTTTTTCGGGCGCGCAAGGTCATGAAATTGCGAGTACCTTGAATAACGAATCAGTCGAAAATGAGCAGCCCGCAAATACGCACGGTTTAAATAATAAGTAATAAAATTGTACGCCTTAATTATAAAACTCGACTTATTTTGAAGAATATATATTTATTTAAACATATAGAGACAGTGTGACATTTAATTAATCCTACAAAAGTTGACTTTAAAGGGTATAGTGAATTTATCCCTACAAAAATATAAATGCTTACGTCGATAATAAACCCATGATTTTTTTTCCGATGTTAATGGACGAAAACACTTTAACTTTTAACGAACGAAAACTCGACAAAGATCTAAATAACCTAAAATTCATCACATTTTTTGTGTAATCCTTGTGTTTACTTTTTTTAACTTTTATTTCACTTGTTTGTTCACTTACGTAAATATTATAATTTCGATGCACACAAAAACTTTGTTTTATTATATTATTGTTTATTATACCATTTACTTAATATGATATTTAAACGAATTTCATTTTCTTCCTGATGACCGCATGTTAAAACTTGCAAAAACTTGTCTTCGTATTTTAATTTGCAAAGTCGAAAGTATATATTTGTTTATATTCAAATGATATTTCTGTCTCCTTCTCTCTCTATAGACACTCCGACGCCGGTTGCAAACTGCGACAGCAACGCTGTTTTGCGCGCCACCATAACTAACTATCATCCGGCGGGAAATTTAAACAATATTTAGAAAATATAGTTTTACTTTATTTATAGATATTTAAAGAAAGAGTTAAAATATTATTATTAAAGTAAAACTTTAAATTTTTACTATATAGCATATATATTAAATTTAAGTAGAAAAAGTAAAAAAAACAATTTGTATGACACATAAACAAATTTTAAAAGACTTGAATGCGTAATATTAAATATTTAAATAAATTATCAATTAAAATGTGAAAAAAATGAAAAAATAGTATTGTACCTGTTGGATCAATTGTTATCACTACTATATCAAGTTATGTTTTATTAAATGATAATGTCGATAATATAGATTATGGAAATTATCGATATACTAGAAATACTTATTACTGAAAAGATGATATCATCATTTTTCTCCGTTTGTTATATTAGAGATAAGAAATCAATTTTTCGTTATGTAAATGAACGAAATAAATTTTTGCTTTTGGAAATAATATATTGATGGATTATTATCTTTTATTTTAAAAGGTGAATGGCATTCTAAATTTTCTGAAAAAGTATACATAAATACAAAAATAATAAACAGGTATGCATTATTTGGATATAATAAAACGCAAATTTAGATTAGAAGAAGAAACACACGCAACTTGTTTTCAACAAGTATTCCTTTTAACTTTTCGTTTTTGTATTAATTCTTTCTATCTTCTTTATATATAATGTAAAGTGGTTTAATTATATAAATTAATTGTAGATAATTAAATATATTGTGATTATATATATATTGATTGTATTTGTCAAATAGTTCTTTATAAATATAAAAAAAATTATTATATAATAGATTAATTATTACACATTATATTTATGCAGATAAAAATATATTATTTAAATGATTGTTTTTCTCATAATAATAACAAGATAATGTTAATTTATTTTAGATTCAACTATGTCCAGCACAAAGCGTGTACAAAAACATCGATTTATAAATGAACAAATACGGAAGGAAAAAGAAGAAGAAGAACAAGGTGTTTAATACAAATTAATAATTATTAAGATTAAGCGCAATTATTCATTCAGTTATATTTATTGACATTTATTACATTTTTAACTGACACAAATCAATTCAAAGTGTTCAATCTAAATTGTAATTGTCTGATTATTTTGATATTTCTATCAGCATCGTTTAGATATACGATATAAAAAAAAGTATAAAAGTTAAATAGAATTATAGTTTTTTAATAGAATTGTGACGAATTATTAATTTCTATTATTTCATGGTTTATTATGATATAAAATAAAATTTGTGCTTAACATTTATTATAATTTCGAATTAAATTAACGTGTATATATAATCTATGAAAAAAGGAAATTATTTTAATTTTGTTTCAAGAATGTATTTGTCTTGTAAATATTTATGGTTATCATTTACATTTTCAAGTGTATACTAATGAATATATACTCATTGAAAATATATAATTTTCAGAATTCAATTAACTATATTCTGACGTGGAAACGATTGATAATGAGGAAATTGTTCAAAATTCGTCATTCGTGGATATGTCAACTGATAGCTCTATTACAAACGCTAACTTAAGCGTTTCGACTGAAATTAATTCACGAAGCCAAATTGCAGAAGATATGTCGTTCGAAAACTTGTCTATTACTGAAAGCATAAACACTGGTCTTTCTTCATCTGGCCAAAGTACTTCATATTCGTCAGATTTAGAAGAAAATATAACATTAGAAAATGATTCAAAAGGTGAATTAGAAACAGGTGATATTACAACTAAACTCGTTGCACTCGTTCAAAGAAATATTGGCACAGTTACTCATAAATTCGTAAATGAAATGCTCAAGGTTCTTAGAAGTGAAAATTATCTTAATCTTCCAAAAAATAGTAAAACGCTATTACAAACTAATAGATTGAAAACAAATATTGGTCTTCTTCTTGCTAAAAATGACACATTTGGTCAATATAAATATTTTAGTATAACATCTAGTTTAGAACATATTATAGATCCAAATATTTTCACTGAAAATGAAATATCATTATTGATTAATGTTGATGGAGCTGAGATTTATAAAAAATCCAAAAATCACATTTGGCCAATTTTGATAATGTTATATCATCCGGCATATATATCAAAACCATTTTTAATTGGTATTTTTTACGGCAGCTCAAAACCAAAATCTCCGACGGATTATTCAAATGATTTTATAGAAGAAGCTAATAATCTAAGTGTAAATGGCATTAATATTAGAGATAAATATTATAACTTTAAAATTAAAGCATTCGTTTGCGATACGCCGGCCAGAGCATTTTTAAAGCAATGCAAAGGTCACACTGGATTTTGTTCATGTGAACGATGCGAAGTAAAAGGTAAAAGTGTAACTAATGATAATCAATCAAGAAAAAATAAAAAACGTGTTTTTGATGAAATCAATGAATTAGAGCGGACAAATGCATCTTTTCGCGAGCAGCGACAAAAAGAACATCATCTGAACAATGAACAATCGCCTTTATTAAATATTGTAGAATTTGACATTAAAAATGTAACCCTCGATGCAATGCATTTATTATGTTTAGGTGTATCAAAGTTCTTTTTAAATATGTATATTTACGGAAATCGAAAAAATAGAATAGGTATATATAATGTTTCAATACTTCAAGAAAAATTAAATCGGATTTCTAATGATGTTCCAGTTGAATTCCAGCGAGAAAAGCTTGATTTAGATGATTTAGTTAACTGGAAAGCCACTCAATATAAGTTCTTTTTATGTTACTGTAGTGCATTATTTTTACAAAATTTATTGTCTCCTGAAAAAATGAAACATTTCTTGTTATTATTTGTTTCAATTCGAATATTATCAGATAGTGATATGGCAATCGAACATGCCGCTTATGCAAAGGAATTACTTCGCAAATTTGTTTCGCTTATGCCTAAATTATATGGTAATGATTCTGTTTCAATTAATATACATAACTTAATTCATATAGCAGATGACGTTGTAACTATGGAAGCACCGGTGTTTGCTTTCTCAGCTTTTGCGTTTGAAAATGCCACTAGCTTCATAAAAAAACTTTCAAAAACTACTAATAATCCTATTGCGCAAATAGCCAAACGTATAGATGAACTGAAAAAAGGACAAATTTCTTCTGTTCAAGAAAAATATCCTTTTGTATTTAAAGTACAAAAATGTAATAATGAACCTGTCGTTGATATTTTGGATCGTGAAGGCAGTAAGATTATTTTATCAAAATTAAAAATAGGGACAATGATTATAACATCAAAGCATCCAAACAATTTTGTAGTTCTAAATAATTGTGAGTATTTACAAATTGAATCAATATTCATTGATAACGCTGATAATGGAATAATAAAAATTAAAGGTACGCCATTCACATTTCAACAAAAAACAAATTTATCACATATTGTAAATAAGATATTATCAAATTCATAAATATAAAAAAAATAATTGTATATATTATTTGCAGATATTGCTTACGAAGATCATCCAGTTGGAGGTAGTTTCAGCCAAACAATCGTTAAATCGTAACCACGATTACTGTTAAATATTCTTACGCACGTTCGAATTTACTCATTCATTAATTGAAGACTCATATTAATTATGAAACACGAATTAAAGAAATGCAATACGAATTTACATACGTTTAACTTATTGCTTTGTACGTGAATCCTTTATTAAAAAAAGCATGAATTTAGAGGCTGAAAAATTCTGGTTGGTTAGGTTTTTCAGCCTCTAAATTCCAGATTGGTCAATTAGAAAGTGCGGGTATTTCTTTTGAAAATATCGGGATGTTTCTGATTTGCTGCCGCACACTCTCTCTCTCGCACACTCTGTCTTTCTTTCTCTCTAGCTGTCTTCTTATCGATAGTCGCTTTCAGTTGCACGACAACTGCGAGTGTGAAAAATTAGACACTCGCAGAATATTACAACTACATGTAAGAATATTACATGTTGAATATTACAACTACATGTAAGTATGATTTTACATTATTTATTTTTAATTATTTGTTAATTTTTTTGGATAAATTAAGTAGTGAAATGTTATACATCATATATATATATATATATATATATATATACAATATTTTTCTTTAAAATTTATCAATTTTATAAATATATTACATTTTATTTATTAGTGTAACATTAATACAGATAAATTTAATTATGATTACTACAGTTGTGATACGTTGTACAAGTAAAAGTACTGTAAACTAATTTTAATTTCAATATATAAATTTATTAGTATTTTTAAATTCATTAATTTCATTTACTATTTATTCACGAATATTTGATACTATTTCATTTTTAATTAATAGTATTAACCTAAAATTAACAATATTATGAATGTCATAAGTTTAAACATTTGAGAAAAGCACACATATTAAAAAGAATGTTTAAATTTTAACCACTTTTTAATCTATATGAAAATATGTTTATTTTTAGTTACATCTTACGAAAATTATTAATTATTTATTTAACAAACATTAAGAAATCTATTTAAATTGATTTTTAAATCTTGTCCAAATTTATTTTATGTTAATATTGTATAATTATCGCCAGGATTGTTGGACTTTAATAAATTAATCGGTCTTTAACGTTTCGACAATTTTATTTGTCTTCATCAGAAGGTTAAAATGTGGTGTTCTATTTCCAGAAATTATTCACACTTTAGATCATTATTATATGATATTTCTTTGTATTTATTATTTATTAATAAATGTAGTTGGAATTTGTTTATTTATATATAATTCATTGGACCAAATTAATATGCGTAAATGTATATACTTGAAAGAATGTCAATCAAAATACGGAACCTATACACACTTTATATCAGTTTAATTATATACAAAATGAATTATATATAAATAAACAAACTCCAACTACATTTATTAATAAATAATAAATACAAAGAAATATCATATAATAATGATCTAAAGTGTGAATAATTTCTGGAAATAGAACACCACATTTTAACCTTCTGATGAAGACAAATAAAATTGTC
>JABFPJ010005419.1:0-12231 GCA_022817425.1 Gryon sp. ZL-2020
CTTGCTTTCTTTTATCTTGCATCTGATTTGATTTAATTTAAATTCGAATTCGATTGAACGATCACATAGGGGCATATTATATTGTTAGTCAATACCCACACAAGGGCTAATAGTTCATATTTAAGGGTCCACTTAATTCAGAGGGTTTTCCGCTGGTTTGATATGAAAGTGCATGCGGTTTATAATATATTGATGAAAATATCATGCTTACGTGTAACCAAATTGTATTTTCGATGTAAATTGTGCTACGCAAACATTATGTATTTGTAATTGTGTTAGTCCAACGTACGGAAAAATGTATCAAAATTTAGGTCAAAATATATTTGAAAATATATTTGTAATATATTTTTTCAATGTAAATATATTTTTGGATAAATTTTGCAAATATATTTTTCTTATGTTTCAAAAATGTATATTTTTACAAAAATATTTCAGAAATATATCTTAAATATATGTTAAATATATAAGTTTTTGCCGCCAAAATATATTTCAAAATATATTTTAAATATGTTTTTTCAATGTAAATCTATTTTTTCATAAATTGTGTTAATATATTTTTACTTATGTTTTTAACTATATTTGTTACAAATATAAGTAAAAATAAATATAGTACAAAATATTTTTGAGAAATATATTGTAAATATATATTAAATATATAACTTCTTGCCAAAAATATATGTGCACATATTCAAATATATTTTTGCATATATTAAAAAAATATATATACACAGATTTTTTTGTTAGGACTGTTACTCCAATTTACATCCAACCATTTAAGTGCTTATTTGAAATAAAAAGAAAATTAACAAACAAGTCACAAATTTTATCTCTAAAGCAATACAATAAATTTGATAACAAGATTTCCAAGCAGTAACTTCAGGTGATAATCTTGAATAATGAAAAGATAAAGGAAACTAAATGTTTTCTTTATCAACCAATTTTACTTTTCAACCTTTGATTTTTTTTGATTAAGTTAAGTTTTGGTATAAGATTTGATTGATTGATTTATCAATTTTCAAATTTTTTTTATTTCCTTTTTTTGGTTAAATATCGAATTAATTCTACAAAAAAATCACAATTTCATATTTTATAATATATCTTTTTTTAATAAATATATTATGTATGATAAGCTGAATGTAATAAAAACATAATTAGCGATATCAATGAAATAATAATTACTCTGTCGAGGAAATGAAATTTACCATGTAATATTAAAGCGCGAAAAAGAATGTCTTGTCGAAAGGGTCTTATGAAAATGATTTCGACACATTTGCATTGAATTATGAATAAAGCCCGGCATAAAATTGATCGAACTTGTCGCACAAAAAATGCCCGGAATCTTAATTTTGAACGCGTGATTTTTATTCCAAAAGCATCTAACAATTGCACGGTATTTCATATTTTACACGACGCATCCCAACTATTTCGCTAACTAGTTTAATCATTTGCCGGCGCGCGCGAACCGTTATTCTTGATTTCCACGTCAACAAGTGCTTGCGAGAGTCTATTGCGAGGAACAAAAAAAAAAAAAAAAAAAAAAAAAAAAAAAAAAAAAAGAACAAAATGCAACAACGCTCGTGACAACAAATTATCAACGTTTTCGTTTATGAGCTCGTCATTTTCATCGAGGCAGTATAAATACGACTTTATTTTCGCTCCTAACATAATTCGCTATTGACTTTAGTGTGCAAAAAAAAATAAATAATAATAATAAACAAAAAAGAAGACGAAAAACACAGAAAATTGACGCGGGACAATGTTGTTACGCCGATGAAAAAGTGCGAGCGAAAAAAAAGGGCATTTCATTCAATAAATCGCGTCGGGGTTTTTTAAAGTTCGCGGTCGTGTAATAAGCGAATTCAACGGGGGAAAAAGAGGTGAAAAGAAATGTGCGATAAATTATTTTTTTAGGACAAAACAAATTAGTGTGTTATTTTGAATAAATAAGTGAAATGAATTTTTTGAATGAAATGGAGATTTTATTGAATGAAAAAGTTTAAAAGTAAGTGTTTAATAAAGCGCTTTTATTTGCAATATTTATTTTGATTTTTAACAATATTAATGACGTGAAGATAATTGAATATTAATACATTTGTTTGAAGAGTTTAGACAACGTAAAGAGTTATTTATATGAAATAGTTATGAAATGAGAATGAAATGAAAGATAAGATATTTACTTTTTAATAATAATATTACAGTCTGTGACAAAGTCAATTTTGCATTAACAAATAATCAGCTTTATTTCATTCAATATTACTGTTTGTTTCTACTATCTATTTACTTTTTTCTTTATTTACATTGTCTTATTTACTTTACTTTATTTACTTTAATTTATTTTATTTATTTTGTTTTGTTTACATTGTTGTATTTACTTTGTTTATTTTTTGTTATTTATTGTTTTTTTTTTATTTATTTACATTTGCATTGTTAACTTTACTTTATTTACTTTTATTGTTTACGTTGCTTTATCTGGTTAATTTTGTATACTTTGCTTTATTTGCTTTGGTTTGTTTACATGGCACTATTTACTTCCATGTTTTTACTTTGACTGATTGACTATCATTTTTTTGCTTTGCTTTATTTATTTTGTTTTGTTTGCCTTACTGTATATACTTTAATTTCTTTTATTTACTTTGTTTTGTTTACTTTATTGTGTTGACTTTGTTTATTTTTTGTTATTTTTTTATTTTTGTTACTTTTATTTATTTGTTTTGTTTATTTTTTAATTTAATAGCATTTGCATTGTTTACTTTACTTTATTTACTTTGATTGTTTACGTTGTTTTATCTTTTTTATTTTGTATAATTTGCTTCATTTACTTTGTTTTGTTTATTTTATTGTATTGACTTTGTTTACTTTTTGTTATTACTTCATAGTTTTGTTTACTTTATTAACTTTTCGTTATTACTTTTTTGTTTTGTTTACTTTTTATTTATTTATATTTCATTGTTTACATTGCTTTCTTTTTCATAGTTTTTGCAAAAACTAAGTTTTGATAGACAACTATCTACATAATCATTTTGCATATCTATTTTTCATCAACGTGCGACAAATATTTGTAAGATCCGAGCCAAATCTTACATCTGACTCAATTGTTTGTGTAAATACGTCTCAAGAACCTAGTACCGCGTACATTTTGAACTCGAGAAATAAAGTTTATTCTACTTTTCGACGCTCATTCAACGTAAGTGCTAAAGTATTAGACATGAACAACAACGCGACAATCTATTGATCCGTATTGCGCTACTATTAGTCATCAACTGCGGATGTTGGTTGTAAATACATTGGTTACTCAACGGTCATCTCTCTCGCAGTTAGGATCCATTATGTACAGCCAGTTTATTCCTTTATGTACAGTCGTCTGTTCCGGCAATCTGAAACCATCATAACACATGGCGCACCGCTTGCGAGAAACTTGTGAACACTCGTCACGCCGCATAACCGATGAAACTTACATTAGTCATCACACGCTAAATCACTATTGCGCATAAATAATCACTGAATTTATAATCCTAATGAATTTCATACGTCCGTCCGAAAACCTTTGATTCCGTTTAGCTTCACTTCATAAAACATGATACCGTCCCGCGAAATCCATATCCTATAACCTTTGGTTTATATTCCATGTTATATACAACGGCGTTGTTTATAATGCTGACTATGATAATGCATTTTGCAAATCATAATATTAGTTTCGCATTATTCACACCTAATGACGTGATTTGTTGATGAAATTGCCAGTGATAACAATTAACATTCATTTCAATATTTAATCCAAATCATTCTTTGTATATATTTAATTGATAGTATACTTTCAGCAAAGTAAATACAGAAATGTAAACAAAGTAACATAAACAATGCAAAGAAAACAAAAAAATCTAAACAAAAAGTATATAAAGTAGTGTAAACAAGACAAAGTAAACAATGTAAAATAAATAAAGCAAATTAAATACAGGAATGTAAACAAAGCAAAGTAAATAAAACAAAATAAATAAAACACAATAAACAAAATAAAATAAATTAATCGAAATAAACAAAACAATATAATGTAAACAAAATAAAGTAGTTGTCTTTTACTATTTAGGCATTAAATGAAGAATAATAAAGTTACTATTATTTATTTTTCTAAATTATTCATTTTCCTAATGACGTGATTTATTGATGAAATTGGTAGTGATACAAATTAACATTCATTTAAATATTTAATCCAAATCATTTTTTGAATACATTTATTTTATATTATACTTTGAGAAAAGTAAACAAAACAAAGTAAATATAGGAATGTAAACAAAGTAATATAAACAATACAAAGTAAACAAACAAATGTAAACAAAAAAGTTTGTTTACTTTTTCTTGTTGTTTTGTAAATATGGTCAAATCAGTGACAAATTTTTGCAATATTTAAGTAATCATAGGCAATAAAATGTTAACAAAATTAAGATTATAAGCAAAGTGGGTTTGATTTATAAGATGAGAAATTTCTCATGCAAATCATTTGGGCGTAGCGAAAATCGGTTTGAATTTGATTGCGTGTCGGAACAATGCGAAGTATGCGAGCGAAAAAAGGGTGTTACGGGTCTGACAATCTAGATCGTAAGAAGGCGAACACTTGGAACAACAAGCCAGATGACTATCCGACGCGACATTAGTCATTACTGTGCGCCGCTATCAACTGTCAGTAGATAGGGCTCGAGATAGGCCTCGACTCTGACGGAGGGTGCGGAGATGACCGATACCGGAATATATCAGCCATTAGCAACCAAGAGTGTTATCTTGGCGAAAATAATGATATTATATCCACAACCAGATATCGTCATTTATGTGTCAAATTTTTGTGTACAAGTAGATTGGAAGAACATTGCAAAGAGGTGAGTTATTTTTTCAAGTTAAAATTAAGTCAAAGTTACTTGGTATGATGTTTTTAAGATGTATTTATCCAATCAGTTAGGTAGCGCATAAAATTCAACTCAGATGAACAAAATGATGTAAATAATGAAAAATAAACAATGCAATGTAAACAATACAAACTAAATAAAACAACCAAAACTAATCAAAGTAAACAAAACACAGTAAATAAAGCAAAATAAGAAAAACAAACTAAATAAAGCAAAATAAACAAAACAAAACTAAATAAACAAAGTAAAGTAAACAAAAAAAAGATAATAATGCAAAATAAACAAAATAAAGCAAACATGACAAAGTAAACAAAACAAAGTAAATAAAGCAAAATAAACAAAACAAAGCAAACATGGCAAAGTAAACAAAACAAAGTAAATAAAGCCAAATAAACAAAATAAAGCAAACATGACAAAGTAAACAAAACAAAGTAAATAAAGCAAAATAAACAAAACAAAGCAAACATGGCAAAGTAAACAAAATAAAGTAAATAAAGCAAAATAAACAAAACAAAGTAAATATATCAAAGTAAGCAAAACAAGATAAATATAGCAAAATAAACAAAAAGAAGCACACATGGCAAAGTAAACAAAACAAAATAGATAAAGCCAAATAAACAAAGCAAACTAAACAAGGTGAAATAAAGCAAACAAAACAAAAACGAAGCAAAATAAAAAATCAAATTTGCTATCCATTTTGTTTGAAATAGTCGAACAAAAAAAATATGAGAAAATAAACATGTGAGAATCTCATTTACGAGTTGGAGATTTGCGCGCGCCTCCCTTTGAAATAAAAAACACGCTACGAAGGTTACGTAAGGTACGTTGAAAAATGATTGCACAAGCCGGAGATTGTACTAAGAAGATAGAAGACATAAAAGTACGGATTGTTATCGCGCGCTGGACGGAGTGTTGTTCAGAGTTATACTATTAAATGGCATTTACGTCTGGATAATTGCGCAATACGCGTTATTGTACGTGTAGAATCTTGTGCCCGTTTGTACCCTAATGAAGAAATTTATATTGGATTGCACCTTGGCTTCTAAGGAAACTCCGTGTCCCAGATTATGCGACGCTATTCAGACGATGGAGGAGAAGAGAGGGTCACTAACTTACGTGTCACTTAAAATCATCACTTTTTCTTCCCCCTTCCCTCCCCTCCCCCCACTTTTCATGAGTACTTAGTAAATACTTATAGCCATAGAATAATAAGTTAAAAGTACTTGCAATGATGTGTGAAAATAAGTTGTACAGTTTCTAGTCTGTAATTTAGAATTGAATATTAGATGTCTTTGCAAAATTGTCTATGGAAACCTCGATCGAACGACATTTTCCATCTTACTTAACCTCGATCGAACTGTGGATTGACGATACAGTCGTTGTTTCTAAATGTGAACATTATTTTATATATCTGTTCTCTTTTATTCTATCTTGACTTGAAGTTAAGAGTGAAATGGATAGATGAAAAAGTGTCTGTGAGAAAAACGTCGACGTACAGTAAAACCTCGATTATTCGAACTGATGAATAAAAATAAATGATCTTCGCAGAAGTACTTTTTTTTTAATTCATATATTTTGAAATCTTTAAGAGATGCAAAATAACTGTAAAAACAGTTTAAACTCAGTTATTTGATGATGTGTAATAATTTACCATCCAGATAGTTATAAGTGAAGTAAATCATGTAATATAAATAAAGCAAAATAAATACAAGAATGTAAACAAAATAATATAAACAAAAGAAAGTAAACAATGTAAAACAAATAAATCAAAGTATACACAGGAATGTAAACAAAGTAATATAAACAATGCAAAGTAAATAAAAAATGTAAACAAAAAAGTATATAAAGTAATGTAAACAAAGCGAAGTAAATAAAATAATGTAAACAAAGCAAAGTAAATAAAACAAAGCAATTTAGGCAAAGTAAACAATGAATAAAAATAAATGATTTTCGAAGAAGTATATTTTATTGAAATTCATATATTTTAAAATCTTTAAGAGGTGCAAAATAACCGTAAAAACCGTATAAACTCAGTTATTTGATGATGTGTGATAATTTCTGGAATGTTTGGAATCGGAGTTAAATACTTTTGACAAATCATTGTCCGCGAAATAAAAAACAAATTGAGCAATAAAGCTCAGCAATAAGTGGTATCCGTCGCAGAATAAATGTTTCACGTTCGAATGAACTACAAAACGACTTTTGTTCTATATTATCTGGGTCTGTTTATGCAGACAATACAAAATGACAAATTGCAATGCGACGTTGTAATTTTCACGTGATGTCAAGGCTTTTTTACATTTTACCAAAAGCATCGACAATTTTCAACATAATTAATAATAATAATAATATAATAATTTGCAATATAAACACTTTGTATTGCATTATTCATTTTCATTTTGATTGTCAAAAGTGTTACTTTACGATTACGGAAATAACGATTCGTCGATGACTTGAGAGAAGTTGCTTCTTTTGCTGAGTTTGTTTCATTTCCTTGGCGGAGTTTTGGTATCATTCGAGACGCCTTGTTTGATCGATCACAAATCGCGTGAAAAATGACGACCCGAATCCCGCCAGTGTGTAAGATAAGGGATATGCATTGTGTTGGAAGCCATCTTTGATTCATCATTAGCCACGCCGTATGACGAATAGAGCTTCATTACTACGTGGGCGGTGGCAACACTAAACCTTGCATTACGCAAAATTCATTATTTCAATGTTAAAGGCAACGTTTGACATTCAATTTTTAATATCTCTATGGGAACTTTTTACAATGACAAAAATACAGAATCAAATTTATTTGAAGATTTATACTGAAAACCAAAATAGATAGCCAGTTTGGCTATCTAGATAGTTTTCTTTACTATCTAGATAGTTGTTTTTACTATCGAGAGAATGTAAGCAAAGTAAACAATGTAAAATAAATAAAGCAAAGTAAATACAGGAATGTAAACAAAGTAATATAAACAATGCAAAGTAAATAAAAAAGTATAAACAAAAAAATATGTAAAGTAATGTAAACAAAGCAAAGTAAACAATGTAAAATAAATAAAGCAAAGTAAATACAGGAATGTAAACAAAGTAAAGTAAATAAAACAAACTAAACAAAACATAATAAACAAAACAAAACAAAGTAATTAAAATAAACAAAACACTCTAATGTAAACAAAATAAATAAGTTGTTTAAAATATATAAGTTACTGTTATTTATTTTACTGTAATTAACTCATTTTTCTTCAAATGTGTAAAATAAATAATTTAATTTCATACAAAACTAATTAATTTGCAATCCGATTTTGATAAGATAAAACTTGAAATAAACTTATTTAACTAATGAATTACGAAATTAAATATCTCTCGATAATTTGACGTTTCAGCAAAACGCGTCTAAGTCTTTACAAATCCAAATTCAAAAATCCAAAAGAAAAGGAACAAAAATTCCATTCATTCCATCGTTAGTGAAACATACAATTTGGCGCAATAAATAATTACAGATATGTGGCGAGAATATAAGTTTTGATCCAAAGCCAGAACAGATATAAGAGAAAGAAGAAAAAAAAATGGAAAGTTAATTAGACGCACACGTCCGACGTCTTGTCCGCGCTCAATTAACGCCAAATTTGTAACTGCACATTTGCCGGCGCAACTTTGTGTGTATTACCAGTTGACTGCAAATACATACACAACGCGCAAAACCCCGCGAGCTTGCATATCGATGCAATTTAATTTGTCGCAATTAATCAAATCAGTTGCAGAAATTGTGCGGCAGATATAAACGCCACGCATAGAAGAAAGTTTTCTGCATATTAATTGCGTATCGAAATTGCAATTCGAAAGCACATTATTATTACAAAAAATTATCTTAAAAAATCATTAAAAAAAAACAATTCGAGAAACATCATTTGATTTATTATTAATAATCAATTGAAATACTTGAAATTTATAAATACAAAACAAAACGTCTTTTTTTAAAGTTAAATAAAGTAAATAAAAAAATGTAAACAAAAAAGTACATAAAGTAATGTAAACAAAGCAAGGAAAAAAATAATGTAAACAAAGCAAAATAAAAAGTGTAAAATAAATAAAGGAAAGTAAATACAGGAATGGTATCAAAGCAAGGTAAATAAAATAATGTAAACAAAGCGAAGTAAACAATGTTTAATATAAATAAAGCAAAGTAAATACAAGAATGTAAACAAAGCAAAGTAAATAAAACAAAGCAATTTAATCAAAGTAAACAAAACAATATAAATCAAACAATGTAAACAAAGCAAAGTAAATAAAACAAGTTAAACAAAACATAATAAACAAAATGAATTAAAATAAACAAAACAATGCAACGTAAACAAAATAAAGTAGTTGTTTTGTATGTCATTTCACAGAAGAGACTCAATTCGACCAAAAGGAAAAGTAACAGAAGACGCTTAAAAAAATGTTGCTTCTTCTTTTCTTTTGTCTTTTCGCACGCTGGACAAGTCGAGTGACAATAAATAACTGTCAATTCGGTGAAATAGAAAAAAAAAAGAAAAAAAAGGAAAAACGAAGGAAGGAAAAAGTATGGTGTGTGTGAAAACTCGCAGGAACGTCGTTCAACAAAAGAGAAATTTCGTGCCATTCATAGATGAGTGTCCCATATGGGAATCAGCGATCCATATGGAGTCCACATTGTAGCACTTTTATTGCAATCGCGGATCGCTTTTCTAACGCGTATATGCATTTTGACCGGCTTTTTTTTCTTCTATGCAATGTCGACCGAATCCTCGTGTGTAATTACTTGAATCAGACCTTTTTTCGTTGCTTATTACATATACACTGAAAAAAAAAGAAAAACACACTCAAAGAAATGACGAAAAAAAAGAGAGAGACGGGAAATAATGAACCAGCTTTAATATCAACAGGAACGAAAAAAAAAAGATGTAAAACGCCAATTGTATAACAGGTTGTTGTGCGTTAAGTGGCGCTTTTCAGTGACACGTACACAAGAAAAGCTATTTAAAATTCCGAAATGGTAAATTGCCCAAGGGGTCGTCCATAAAAGACGCACGCACTTTTGGACCCTACCCTATAATCTTTGTTCACTTTGTCTATTGAGCAAATATGAATTGTTGTTTTTTTTAATATCCCCTCATCGCTATTTAGGAATATCCTTTCAGCTTATGTCGCCAATTATGACATCAGAAGTTAATTGAGTATACACTAAGAGAAAAAATATATCAAAAATTACTAGACTCTGTAGCAATGTCAGGACGAAACATAGTCATATTACAAAATTACTTCTTTAGTATTGATAATTGTATTTTTAATAATATTTGATAACATTTTCTTGAATCTTCTTGAAAACATAGTAATTATTACGTAAATGTCTAGTAATTTTTTATATATTTTTTCTTTTAAGGTTCCCTTTTTTTACCGAAAATAAAGGGACTTTATATATAATTGCTATATTTTATTGGAAACTAGCTGAATTCCCGGTTTCGTGTGGTTGTTGATAGTAAAAAATATTGAATAACTATAACACATATTTTAAAAATTATAGGTTATATTTTGTGTCCCAATTAGTTTTATGTTAAGATTGGTTAGTTTTGCGAAACTTAGGACACTTTTTATAATAAAATAAACATAAACATTAACAATATTTTTAAAATTAAATTAAGATTATCCAAATTTGTTTGTGAATTCAGGACAGTATTTTCAAATTTCTTAATATATGTATATAACATTACGGAGATTTGTCTCTTATGTTGTTCGTTTTCTTTATCTAAGATGTTATAATTTTGAAAGTTTATTAAATGTCCTGGATAATTTTTAATGTGTTCGATTATAATTTAGTTTAATAGTTTGAAGTCTCTATGATATCCTTATGACATCCTTCTCAAATTCCTAACCTAATGATATTCTTATGACATCCATATGATATCCATATGACATCCCTATGACTTTCTTACGATATTCTGTAACATCCTTATGACATCCCTAGACATCCTTACAAAATCCCTAGATATCCTTAGGACATCCCTCTTGTATTCTTATGACATCCTATAACATTATTAAAATACCTCTATGACATCTCTATTTATTATATTCTACGACATCCTTATGACATCCCTAGATATCCTTACGACATCCTTATTGTATTCTAATGACATCCTACAACATTCTTATAATATCCCTATGACATTCCTATGACATCCGTATGAAACCTCCCGAAGAAGAGATAAATCATTTTATAAACTCTTTTTTTTACTTCTAAAAAAGCTAAAAGAAATTAAACAAATCAAAATTTTTTCTTGTAACTTTTTGCCGTGAAAAATGATTAAAAATGCTCGCACAATATGTTTGCACCATACAATTCTTAACAACTGTAGCACAATAGTTAAATTGAATTCACAATGTACCGAGCTTGTACTTCCAAGCACGACTGTTCTAGTGCACAAAGTAAAAGTAAATTATCGACAGACTTGTGATTATCATAACGCCTTTTGATTTGCCTGTCACATCAATCTTAATACGATTGAATGGATTGATCGAAGGCTAGCTCATTTTTAAGGTTACAAAAAAATCACGGTTCCTGGGAAAGCGATCTCATTTTCAAAGGTTATTCAACATTACTCTATCCTACAGACATGAACGGAAATAACCTTATTCCAAAACATTATTTATTTGATTTTCATTCAAAAGCAAAAGATTGACAAAATTGTATCATAAAATATGTTGCTAAAATGAAACAAACAATTTAAATGAAATTATAGTGTTTTTATGGCTAAAAACAGCCTAAAATTGCAAATTCTTCTTAATCCCAAAAGGATCGTAAAATCAGCAACATTCATTGATGAAAACCTAAAATGATTCTGCTTTATTTAATCGCGCGATTAACATAATACGATAAGTATAACAAGCTTTTCACATACGACGTAACATATTCCGCGGGCTTATTGCAACGCGTGAATTACATTAACGTCCGTTTGTAACACAAATTGTCAACGACACGCAATCAATAACCCCATAGATAAACTCAAATAAATAACTCTCGCGAACCATCATTACGCAATTAACCTTTTTTTTTTCTTTTTTTTTTTAACCAATGCCATTTAATTGACTCATTTGACGGCAATTTTTTGGTCCGCACACTATCGATCATCAAATGGCGCGGACATTTTTTTTTCAACCCGCGCAAACACAATACAAAAAAGCATCGATAAATCATCGTTAATAATGCCCAAACTGAAAGCAGGCATTTTGTAATCCACTCGCTTCTATCTTTCTCTCTCCATCTCTTTTTCTCTGTTTTTCGCTGTCTTTCTCTATTTCACTCTCCGTCTTTTTCTTTTTTTTGTGT
>JABFPJ010005420.1:0-12229 GCA_022817425.1 Gryon sp. ZL-2020
AATGAATTTAATATAATAAAATTTGGATATAACTATATAATATATATCTTCTGGCTTTGTTTTGAATTTGAATTACTTGAAGTTATACATTGAAAGATGACAATTTCATGTATAGTAATTTGGCGCTAAAATCATATATTTTTTGAATCGAAGACTATATTCTTGTTTATTTGTTTCATTCAACGACGTTTCGATCATTATGCTGATCCTTCTCAAGCTTACATTTTTGAAAATTATAATATAAGAGTTCTTGAATTATCAAAGTTACAAGATAAATATGTATAACTCACCGAAAAAATCAAACAATATTGTTTTAATTAAATCACATTGGGTAATTTTGTAGATTTTGTTCACCTCAATAACTTTTTTACAAACAATTTTAGACAGCACAATAATAAATATATAAAAAAATAATTATTTGCCATCATTTTGTCGTCAATTTTATAAAAATTATGTACAATGTGTTTAACTGTTTGATCAATACTAAATGAAACAATACGGCGAATACATTTCGAGAATTCACATCCATGACGTCATGATTTCATATGGAATTCCGTATTTTGATTTGATGTAATTCAAAAATCCTTGAATTTTTATTTCGCCAATACCACTGCTCGGTGAGTTATACATTTATACATCAATTATCTTGTAACATTGATAATTCAAAAACTCTTATATTATAATTTTCAAAATTGTAGACTTGAGAAGAATCAGCATAATGATCGAAACGTCGTTGAATGTAACAAATAAACAAAAATATAGTCTGTTTATTGGCGAAATTAAATTCTTTAGAATTATAATTCAAAGTATACACAGACGAAATTAAATTCAACTTTACTATAACGTAAATAATTTTGATCTAGAGGTTTGTCAACTGGACGTAAAAACAGCGTTTCTTAATGGAACTATTGATGAGGAAATTTATATGGAAATTTCTGCAGAAACAAACCATACAGATCTGGATCGGAAAACTAAGGTGTGCAAGATTAAGCAAGCTGTTTATGGGTTAAAGATAAGTCCAAAACGTTAGAATATGAAGTTTACTGAAGTAGCCATAAGCGTAGGTCTGGTAAACTCTGATCTGGAGCAATGATTTTAAGAAACTAGATGAAGTCAAGTACAAACTAAGTGTTGAATTTGATATGAATATCTTAGGTGAGCCAAAAGGGTTTCTAGGTATAAATATTAGGCGTGACAGGACAAATAAGATAGAAAGAAAGATACGAGAACAAAATTGTGACGAAGAAACATTAGGTGAGACAGAAACATCTTCTAATGCACCATATAGGGAAGCTGTAGGTAGTCCCTTGTACCTTGTGGGAGCAACGAGACCTGTTTCTTATGCAGTCAATGTTGCAAGCAGACATCAGGTGAACCCAATCAAATCTGACTGAAAAATGGTAAAACGAATTTTCAGATATATAAAAGGATCTAAATATTTAAAGATGAGATATATAGGTGCGACTTATTATCTTCAAGCTTATTCTGATGCTAGTTTCGCTGATCGCAAGGACTCATTGATTACTTGCAGATTTGTAATAAGTTTGTGTGGTGCTCCAGTTGCTGCGCGTACTCATAAACAACCATATGTCGATGGCTCTTACGAAAAACAGCATGTTTCAAACAATGCTTGAAAAACGCCACGTTTCAGAAAATGCCTGAAAAAGGATACGTTTCAAAAAGTATTTCAAAAACTTTACGTTTCAAAAAATGCCTTAAAAACGTCACATTTCAACAAATGCTTGAAAAACGACACGTTTCAGAAATTGTTTGGAAAATGACACGTTTCAAAACATGCTTGAAAAATGACACGTTTCAAAAAATACTTGAAAAACATTACGTTTCAATGAATGTTTGAAGAAAGACATGTTTGAATAAGCTATATGTTCATATACATATTATACCCACAGAAATACATAAATATATAAACGCAATATAAATTTATATGTATGTGTATGTTGTGTATCTGTAACTTTTTGAAAAATTAGTGAAAAAACGTGTTTTTTTAATTGCTTGTAACTTTGACAAAAAGCAACATAAAACAAGTTCTTTTTTAGCAAATTAATTAGAATGAACCAAATTTTTTTATATCAACACAAAAACAACAAATTTATTTAGCAATTTTTGTAGAATAATGCTAATCAAATTGATGCATCTAAAAAAAAGAGTGTTATTTTTCATTCATTTTTCAATAAGTTACAACCTTTTAAAAAGTAGTAATTTTTTACTAAAGTAGTAATTTTTTACTAAAGATTTCATTTTTTTAAAAAAAAGTGATGCGTTTTTTTGTGACCAGACATAAAAACACATAAGCCTGTATAAACACACATAAACTTACAAAAAGTCATAAAGACAATTTAACATACAATAGTTCTAGGGAAAAATGTCAAAAATTGATTAAAAAACATGTTTTTTTTCAATCAATTGTAATTTCGTTAAATTTCATCCAAAATTAACTTTCTTTTTTTAAAATTTGTTCAGAATGAACCAAATTTTTTGTTTTGAAGCGAAATCAATAGCTTTATTTGGCCAATTTTGCAGAAAAATGTAGTTAAAGTTAATGCATTTTTTACATTTTTTTGTGGTTATGTTTACAGGGCTAAAACGTAAAAAATGTCACGTGTAACAAAAATTGCGTTTCACATATCGAAAGAGTAAGAATTTACCTTTAAATAAAAAAAAAAGTTAATTTTCGTTGATTTTTAAGAAAGTCAGAGTCTTTTGAAAATTAGCAATTCTTGGAATGAAAAAAGTGATGCGTTTTTTTTAGGACCAGTGTAAAACAAGAAATCTTATTATCTCTTTAAATTTACTCCCAAAATCAAGTGTAATTGTTGATTCTCTACTGTTATACATTGACATTTTCTTATATTTAAATCCATTATATTCAAATAAAGCTTACACTAATTTATTTGATACTGTAAAATAGTTAACAAAACCAATTATGTTGTTCATTATTAAATTATCAATATTCATTAATATATTATATAACATTTCAATTTCTGAACATTTTTTTATAGAAAGATACAACAATTACACTTGACTTTGACGTTAAATTTAAATATATAATGAAATGTTGTGTTTTATATAATAGACAAACATTTTGATTTTACTTGTGATAAAATATCTGTATTTCATGTCATTAAAAACTAAAAAACTACTATATTATATGTTTGGAGACCGGATTTTTGCTATATAAAACTACTCAACTTCCACAACACGAAAAATATAATTTTGAAATCTTCACCCATTTACAGACGTGAAAATTATATTTATTTAAAAGTGTTATTATATATGACCACTTCATTAGGCCAACACTTTTATTATTATAACGTCTTTGTATAACAGTTTTAAAGGTTAGAAATCAAGCTTTTAGAATTCTATTCATTATATAAATTTTACGCGAAAAATTCCAGTTACTTATGACAAAAATTAAAAAAAACCTAAAAATAGCCATTTTTCGGCTTCTTGCGGGGTATAAGAATATTGCACAAAAATTTGTTTTCCCTGGTATTCTTTTTTTTATCCAAAAATCTGTAAAAATTTCCCAAAGTCAAACATTTAAAAAATTTTCGAACCACTCTAGTGTATATATTCAATACACATACATACAAATTTATATTGCGTTTATATATTTATGTATTTCTGTGTGTATGATATGTATATGAACATATAGCTTATTCAAACATGTCTTTCTTCAAACATTCATTGAAGCGTAATGTTTTTCAAGTATTTTTTGAAACGTGTCATTTTTCAAGCATGTTTTGAAACGTGTCATTTTCCAAACAATTTCTGAAACGTGTAGGTTTTCAGGCATTTGTTAAAATGTGACGTTTTTGAAGCATTTTTTGAAACGTAACGTTTTTGAAATACTTTTTGAAACGTATTCTTTTTCAGGCATTTTCTGAAACGTGGCGTTTTTCAAGCATTGTTTGAAACATGCTGTTTTTCGTAAGAGCCATCGATGTGGCCTTGTCTACATGCCAGGCAGAGTACTTGCTAAAAGTTAGATTTGCCAAGAAATGATAGCTATTTCGAACTTTTTCAAGTTAATGTTGAGAAACAATTTTTATCCTCTGACATTATGGTGTGACAATAGAGCTGCAGCTGCGAGTGCTGAGACTAATGGAGGTAATAAGTTGAGACATATGACTGAAGTTAGAGAGCATTATGTCAAAGAATGTGTAGCGCGAAATTTGATTAAAGTAGAATGGGTTGGATCGAAAGAGCAAGTGGCAGATATATTTACCAAGCCCCTTACTTTCGAAATACATCACTATTTGATGAAGAAACTTATGAATTATGAGTAATGAAATGTATTTTATTAATTGTTTTTTTTTGTCTGCAGGAGAATCTTCATGACAAAAACGATGTAGCTGTAATCCAGCAGCGATTTTCAAAGTCTTTCAGCGATTTTTTCTTGTAGTTTAGTTATGATTTGGACGCGGTGTGTGTCGCACAAGCAAAGATATACTTTATTAAGTGTCTGAGTTTTCTTTGAATTATCCATCACAAATATATAATATAATATAATGTTTAATAATAAACTAATTGAAAACGAAACAATCACTAAATATTTAAACTATTAATCAAGAGATACGGTAGTATCTCTGGCCAAGTAAAAAACGATCGTTTTTGTGTAAACAATTTATGCACAATTCATAAATAATTATTAAACTTTTATTATACAATTATTAAGGAGGTTCTTTTCCATTTGCAACTTTGAAAAATAAAAATTAAAAATTGAAAAATTTTCATAAAATTATGGTGTTTTATACAACACAAAAATTAAATTGTTAGATAAAAATATACTTTTGAAAATACTTATGAACATAAATACATATTATTTGAAAAAAAAGTTCAACTACGTTACAATCGAAACTGTATTTAACCTATAAAACGCGTATTTTTACTAATTAAATGCGTGTTTTTGAATTAACGACACAGACAAATTACTTATAACTATAATGAAAATGTTTATTAAACATTACTGCACATTCTAATATATTTTTTGTCCAGTTTTCTACATTTTTTCCTTAGTTTTTTCATCGAATAATGCATTAATTTTTATTAACTCCATAAGAAGAAATGTAAGAACTGATTTTAATTAAATTTTTCCCATTAATGACACAGACAAAAAATCTAAAGAAATTCATAAGTATTGTAAATATTAAAATAAACTATCCCTCAACATTTCAATTATAATATTAAAATTCATAGTTCCATTGTATTAATAAATATAGTTCCATCGCGAAAAAGTAGTTCGTAGGTACGGGGCTTCAAGTCCCGGCTGGGAACAATCTAGTTTAAACTTGTCAGAAGCTTTAATAGGTACATTGTTTCCGTTTCTTTCTTTTTTAATATTAAATATAATTCCGATATCATTAATTAAATAAAAATTAAAAATTATGTGAAATAATTACATTAAACAAAATTTATCTTTGAAATTTCTTTATGGTATTGTCGTATGGATTTTCGAATCTATAAAATAAAATAAAGATTTATAAAAATAATAATTTTTATATATTCTTATATAAAAATTATTTTTATAGTTATTTTGCCTTGCGATTATTTTGTTCTTAGATATCATTTAAGTCGCAATTTACTAACTGAATAGATGTTCCGTGAGTATGTTTGTTCCATACAACATTCGGAACTGGTTTTCCACTAGCACTGCAAACAAGTCTAAGTTTCTGACCAATTCGAACTTGTATCATTTCTTTGTCCGGCGTAATTGTGACCACTGGAAAAGATTGAACTTCAATGCGAGCAATCGCAGAAACTGATCCAACTGGATTTGTAGCAGTGCAAACATAACTGCCATCATCTTCGACTGTTATATTGGTGATACGGAGTACACCACCAGGCAACTGCTCTACGTTCCTAGTAAAACTACGTCCGTCTTCGCGGGTCCAATAAAGATCTGGCTCTGGCGTACCAGCTGTTGCTCTACATCGAATATCGGCAGAACGTCCAAGATTGACTACTTGATTTTCTTTTGGATAAATCTCTATAACTGGTGCTTCACGAGCTGCAATTCAATTAACAAAAACGAAATTACACGACATTCAATACAGTTTTGTAATGGCAGATTTGATCAGTAATAATCAACTTACGTTCAACTTCAACCACTGCACTCGTCTCTACAGTGTTTCGTGAATTAGTCGCGGTACAAACATAAACACCTCTATCGGACATCTGAATGTTGCTAATTCTCAAAATATCACCTATTTGTTTTGCATTAACTCCTAGCGAGCGCTCACCAAATCTCCACCATTTCACTGTAAAACCGTATCTCGATGCGTCAGAGCAGCGAATCTCAGCTGTGCTTCCTTGAGGGACGGTCTGTCTTTCCGGTTCAGCTTTGATTATGGGCGTCTGTCTCGTTGGCGTAATAGTAATTCTTGCAGTCGAGCTGGTTTCAGTTCCTTCATAAGATGTAGCCGTACAAACATAAATTCCCGAGTCGTTTGGATTGGGATTTGCGATAGTCAGTACTCCGTTGCTATCAGATGCCGATTGTTGTAAAGGGATTCCGCCAAGTCTTGACCAGGTAAATTTCGAACGATTCACACCAGTACAAGATAGATATACGTTTTCTCCTGCTGGTCCGTTCCATTCAGTTGGAGATATTATTGGTCGCTCAGCTAGATTTGCATGTTCAGGTCTTCTAAGACGGTCTAAGAAAATAATTTTAGATTCGTTATTCTTCTGTCACTGTCTTAACAATTCAGAAATATATGTCATAATTTTGATTGTTTTATACCTTTTACGTATAAAATGGCTCGCTCTTCATGAACTCCCATATTATTTCTAGCAATACATAAATATTCTGCAGCATCGCTCTTTCTAGCAGATGGAATTCTCCATGTGCCATCGTGGAAAGTGGCTTCAGGATTAATTGTTCCATGAACTCGAATCCATTCTAGCATGGGCTCAGGATTTCCTATTGATTCACAATACATTTCAACTGGATCACCTTCCTCAACCTCTATTGAAGATGGATTTATCGTTGCTCGTGGTGCCTCGGCATTTGTTCCTATTTTTTATAATTGTATATGAATGAAAATAAAAATGAAAAATTTTTAGACAATGAAAATGCTTTTCACTATCTGAATCAGTGAAAATGCTTTTCACTGTCTGAATCAATGACATTTTTTACCGCTGTTTGAATTAGTCAAAACTTTTTTCACTGAACCGAATCAGTTAAAGTGTTTCTTACTGTTCGAATCAGTAATGATGGTTATCACTGGACGAAATAGTGACTATTCACTGTTTCACAGTGACCTAATTGGCACTGCCTGAAACAGTGACTATTCACTGTTTCAAATTTAGAGAGTAACTAATTTGTATTTTAAGCATGTAGTTAAACAATCGGATACCTGGTATGTCCAATAAACTCGCTGGAAAGTCTGTTAATAATTTGTTTACATTAACAACGATAATTTTTTCAAGAAAATAATTACATAATACGTATATTTATATTATATATTTAATTGAGATGAGGCTAAGGGCTGCATGTGCTTATATACTTTTTATATATTTAAATATTTTATATTTATATACTACATGTTAATTAAGCCGCCCATTTTAACTTAGTGAGCGGGATTAAGTCTAGTAAGACACCCAGGGGGATATCTAACGGTAATATCAATTCGACTGCTAACTGAGTTGAGGCCTTCCTTTAACGATTAATTGCATTGGGATCCTACCTCGTTGATGACTCTCATGCAGCCATTCTAGACTAATTAAAATTGGTCCGGGCTGCATTGAGGAAACTGCGGGCCCGAAGTAGGTGTAGGATTGACTGGTACTTGGGTCTTCCGTTAGCAATTTGCCTTATGGACTTCGTTCCTTAACCACTTCATGGACTTTGGTTATATATCTTCGCAACAAAGCAGTGTGTCGGATGGGGCTTTTTCCATGACGTCCATTGTTGTTGTTGCGGACATTTAACCGGTCAACGATAAGACAAAGTACAACATAAGATACATGATTGTTGGTGACCGAGGTTCGCTAGTATTAAACTGTTATAACATGTGTGTTAACAGGTATTGACTGTTATAGCTCTGGATGAGGCGACAAAGTCCTTGTTCACCAGCAATTTTTGGAAATCCATCTGTTCATCATCTTGGCAGTACTAAATACCATCAGAGATCCTGACTATAGAGGGGACATATAAATGGACATAGACCTGGTGCCGCTTTCCATTTAAATAACTAACATTGAATGATATAGAAATTTATGACGATTTTTTTATTATAATATCAATATAAACTTTATTTCTCGTTAATTTTTTACATACAATCAATTAATATAAGAAGGAGATAATAAGAAAATAATCCGAAACCATAATTGAAAATTAGAAAAATAAAAGAAAATTAAAATAATAATTGAATAAACAACCTATAAGAGTATACATTTAATACATATAAGTACGAAACTATTCCACGAATATACTATCGGCAAAATGAATAAGAAAACACTTTTTTAAGGGAAATTTTGCCTACTTTCAAACGAGCAATTTACATTTTATTATGGCGTTCTCTTTTTAAAGAGAGATGGTAGAATAATTAAACGTAAAAATATAAGCGATAGAAAGATAAAACGATATGGTAGGAAAGTAGGAAAATGGACGGTAACTAGATAGACCGTAGAAAGAAAGATGAGCAGTAAAAATATACACGGTTGAAAGAAAGATGAGCAGTAAAAATATACCTGGTTAAAAGATTGATGGTTGAGAGACAGGCTCTTTAAGAATAATATGTAAAAAGACAGTCGATAGAATGATAGATAATAAAAATATAAATGTCAGGAATGAAAGATGCTTATGGTAAATTTATGGGAAGCTCATAGGAGGCTCAGAAATGCTTTCGGAAGCTTTTAAGAGGCTAAGCGATGCTTATGGGAACGTTTTAGGCGATTAATTAATTATGTTAGACTAACATAATTATTTACGTTAACTTAATTTATTGTAAGTCAGTTAATTATGTTAACTGAATTGATAATATTTTATTTTCTTTAAAGGGCATAAAAACTATACCCAAAAAAAGCCCTTAATGGCTATAAGGGCTGTCTTTAAAGGGTAAATCAAAGCCCTTTTCGCAGCCCAAAAACTGTTATCAGGTATATAACTGGGGATACATTTTCGGGGCCTTTTGTAGGCTATTCTTTATTAAGCCTTTAACGGTAGGTATTATAAAATCCTTAAAGTTTGGCAACAACAGCCCACTACTTACTGCCATGATTGTAAAATTAATAAAAAATAAAATAATAATAAAATATAATATAAAATCATATTATATTTTTTATGTATAATCATTTTTTGTCTATGCAGAAATATCGTTATTAAGAACGTTTTATTTTAAGCATTATTTTTATTTATATATTTTTATATATATATTATATATATATTACATAAGCATATATATATTTTATACAAGCATTATTATTAAAAGCAGTCTGGATATAGTATCGACGTAGTCTGGATACACTTTGCCAGACTATATCCAGACTAATTTTTCCACGCGGTTTTTTTAGGTACCTAAATTTTATTTTAGTATATTACAGTTTCTGAAAAATCCTCTGCTGTTAGGAATTGAACTTCTGTTCCTCAGGTTACTGGTCTCGTACGTTACCGCTGGGCTATATCACCTATAAGTCTACTATATATATCAAGGGTCGCGCTAGCGCCCCGAGTCAAGGCGCAGCGCAACTCTATTTTCTGCGATTTTGGCCTCTCTAACCTCGATAGAAAAAATATTTAATAAATATCCATTTTTAAAAATAATATTTGCTCATTTAGGCTCATCTTCATTTTCATATACTTTAATAAAAGTAATATTTCAATTAAAAAATACTTAATTTTACGTATTTTCTTATTTCGAAATTTCTTTTGCACCCCCGGCCCTTTTTAAACCAAGGCCCGAAACCGAACTTTCGGGCCTTGATTTAAAATATCCTGTTTCTTCCACCTGTCACATTTATCAGCCATTTTTTGTCTCACGCTTTGTTAAATGTGTCTTCCCATCGTGAAGTTAGTCACTCAATTATTAATATCACATTTTTGTCTTACCATGAAGTAAGTCAAAAATACTTTCGATTGAACTTTAGATTAAGTCTTAAAATGAAGTATGAAGGAAAAAAATTAATATATGAAAGAATTGATAAAAAGTAAAATACAAAAATGGAGAATGCAGAAAATGAATAATGAAAGATAATTAAACCGATATATTCGATTAAAAAAATATTCTACTAATATATAAATTTCACTCTATGTTTATCTGTTTGTCTGTCTGTTTGTCTCTCTGTTTGTCTATCTTTTTGTCTGTCTGTTTGTCTGTCTGTTTGTCTGTTACCTCATCACGCAAATTCTACCGAACCGATTTGAAACAAATTTTGAGAGTATACGATTCAACATTTGCTGAGTGTCGTAGGCTATATAAAATTGAATTTCCACTTAAAAAAATTTTTACAAAAAATTTTTGTAAAAGGGGTTGTCATATGGGGGTTCGTCATTGGAGGTAGTCGTCATAGAAGAGGGTCGTCATAAGAGGTGGTCGTCATAAGGGGAGGAGATTTTTTTGCGTCAGCCGACTTCGCTCTGGTCAAATTTGCAGTAAATTTATAAAATCTTATCCTACTGTCATGGGCTATATACATTTGCGTTATTTACATTTGATGTTTAGAAAAAACAATTTTATGTCATAGCTTCATCACTTCGAGGGCGGGGGAGTGTTATAGGGATGCCATAAGGAAGTCATAGGCAGATCATAGAGGTAATAGGGGGTGTTCATTGGACGTCCATAGGGAGCCCATAGACGGTTCATAGAAGTGAAACTAGGGACTTAGTCAGGACTCATACACGGTCATAGCAAAGGGATTACAAGGTTTTGCCCAAGCGAAGCCGGGGCTTCAGCTAGTAATATAATAAAAAATAACACAATAAAATTTTGATTCAGATTTCCAACTTATAATTCTAATAATACAATTTGTTTAAAATCAAATGCGTATTATAGATGGCGTTGCCAATCTAGTATTATTATGTCATTATTGCAATTTGATTTAATTAAAAAATAGTGGCATATTATATAAATTGTTAGATTTCGAATGCGGTAAATTTTATAGATGGCACTGCAGGTTATTATCGCAAGTTAATTGATTTAAAATAATGAAATAATCATATAAAACATGATAGATATGGCATTCGTTACATACTATAGATGGCGTTAAAAGGTTTTTAATAAGTATACTTTACAAAACTAATATTAATGAATACACTGATGCATATTAGTTTATTTATAGTATATTACAGTCGAGAGTGCAACTGTGGCCGAGGCATGTATGTTGTTTTACAGTCCTGCGCAGCGGATCGTAAATCAAACTGACAGGCATCGGATGCCGAGAGCTTTCGCTTACGGCACGAGGTTACTGTTAGTTCCATTGTCGTCCGCTGCGCAGGACTGTAAAAAATAATAATAACATATTATTATAAATGTTTGGTTTTCAAATTCAATTCATATTATAGATGGCATTGCACCCACTCTTCAAGTTACAAGTAAATACAGGCATGTAAAATGTTCAAATTTACAATCTTTCAGTAAATTTGAACACTTCAAACTGTGCACTGCGTCTACCAGTAACTTTAATCGAGGGCAAATTATTTATACATACACTGATACAACTTGGTATTTAAAGAATTTTTGCATGTATATAAATAAAAAATATCGAAATATTTACAACTAAATGATATCATACATGTTGATAAGAAAAAAATTAAACAATTTCCCCCAGGAGCTGAATAATATCTGAATAATCAAAAATGACAAAAGTTTGCAAGTACAAAAATAAAAAAAATTACCTTACAAAGGCAAAAAACAAACGAGCCAAGGCATATGATTATCATGTTTCTATAATTTTCGAAAATAAATAATTAAAAAAATACTGATCTAAAAGCACATTCTCCTTCCTCCCACAAGACACTAGATAATATAAATCTAACTAATATATATAAATATGAAAATATGTTTGTTTGTTTGTTCGTTTGTTCGTTCGTTTATTTGTTCGAGCATCACGCAAAATCTACTGAACCGATTTTGTTCAAATTTTGAGAGGAACTAGCTGAAACTCTCGAAAGTGTCGTAGGCTATATAAAATTGCTCATATTTTGGACCCCCCCCCCCTTAGGCGGTTGTCAGGAGGTTGTCAGGAGGTTGTCAGGAGGTTGTCA
>JABFPJ010005421.1:0-12227 GCA_022817425.1 Gryon sp. ZL-2020
TACTTTTTTAAATAAAATAAAATTATAAATTCAAACTTAGCAAAAGTAAGATCATAAATAGAATTATTTGTTTATTTGACTCTACAACTTGCCAAATAACAACAAAGTTTTCAATTATTTTCAAAATTTATAATATTTTTCCAATTTTTAAAATGTATTATAAATAATTGGGTAATTATTTTTGCCCATCTCTGGTTGCAGTATAGACTTTTAGTTTACCATCCGCCGTTATGCATCTATTGCACACAGTAAACCTGGCCGAGCTGTGCTTAGTATTGACAAGTCAGTTTCTACTCTCTCTTAACGCAAGTTCATTGTTCAACAACAGTCACTAATCGTTTCCGTTTCTGTCTGTTGCTTCGCAGCCATTACGGTCGTTCACAACTGCGTTCAGCACAGCTGTTATTTGACACATTATTTTTGTCTGAGTGCCAATATGAAGCGATATCAACGATTAATGATAGCATCGCGAAAAAGTCGGGTAAGTTCAAGACCTTTGAGTTATCATTGTTAAATTAGCAATAACAGTAATTCGTTTTAAGACGAGAGGCGTCAATTGAAAATGGAGCAAAAAGTAAGCCTACAAACGCTCGTTGTATTCAAACTTCAAAACGCACACGCGTGGATCAAACATGTCAAAAGTTTGACAGAATGTAAAATTCGACACAACAATTCGTTTTATTAGGTTGAAATGTTCATTGACTTATACAATCATTCAGAGAAACAGTTGTTCATTTAAAGAGATATTTTGTTATGAAACAATGGCAAATGTCAAAAAATGGAGAAAATGTTTTTTTTTCTTTTACTTTTATTAAATGAAATAATTTTACTCTTAATAGTACATTAAAACATTAAGAAATGAAATGCTTGTATAAAAATTAATAATATTTCAATTTTATACAAATGTTTTCAAGGGCTTCTTTTTATAAATTCTGTAGTGGAAAAGAAAAACGAGGTAAATGTATATAGAATTTCGATGCACTTAACTCTTTTTTATTTTTCCACCACATAATTATACAGAAAAAATAATTCAATTTAATTTTATATTTAGATTTAAACTGATATGAAAATTAATTCATTGAATGGGTACTATTTAAGTACTTATATCTTTTATTATTAACACTTAAAGGTACAATTCAAAGTTGTTAAACACTCATATTAACTTCATTGTTTGAATTGATTTGTTTAATTTGAGCGTGCATAAAATTCAAGTTCAAATTACTTTACGAGGATGGAAAAAGACAAATATTTTGAATAGCAGTTGAAAACCAAGCGATTCAATCAATTTCTACCGATTGTAAATATTTTCAGTGCAATATTTACATCTCTGATACAATAATGAGTCGAGATAAAAGCAACACGATAAAACAATTTTTTATTCTATCGAGAATCATCAATGTTGTAACCTTGAATCATGCTGCAAAACGAGAAAATCGAATGTAATATATATATACAATTTTTTCTTGAAAGAAATTTAATGAACGTGAGAATTTAAAAAATGCATCATCACGCAAAGAGGAATATTACAATTCTTAGATTTAGCAAGGTGATAAGTAGATGGTTACATAAATGTCAATAAAAAGAGCATGAGTTAACGAAAAAATTAAGTTAACAAAATCAAAGTGTTTAAATTAGGTGGTACAAAAAAGGGTTTAATTGCATCCAAACATATACAAATATATATATATTGCTGTACAAAGTAAAATTATAATTAATGTTGTCCATGTATTATGTCATTGAGCTATAAAACTTATGTAACATTATCAGCTTAATTGTTCAATATCACTTAAAGATTTTAATGCTTTGTTTCACTATACCTGTGCACATTTCACTTTGCGGATAATCAACTGTTATTCAACATATTATTATGAAATATGTTTCGTTCTTTAATATTTCCATTCAATAAATAAATTTAAATTATTCATTTTACGCTAATAATAACATAGAATGATAATTATAAAAAAATCGATATAAACATTGAATCAAAAATATAAATAAAAATAATAATTTTATTACTGTAATTTATTTATTAATCTTACAAATGTATTTAAAATTATTTTAAATATTCATTCATAATAAGTAAATACACAAATATAACTTGAAAATACGAATTTTTTATCTAAGTAAAAAGTTTTCCTAGTGTTAAAGTGGAAACCTTGTAAATCTTACTATATTACGTTTGTAATTTATAATTAAGACGATGGAAATCAGCGTTTTTATCCTATTAATGTGATTCAGTACGACGATTAGCTGACGCAATGACAGATATGTTTACAGACCGAACGGACGTAAGGAATGACAAAACTGTGAGAAAAAGAAGGCTCGGCAAGCTTGATTGTGTGCGTTTAATACAAAAAATTGCATCGCTTTTCAGAACGCAAAAAAAAGAAAAGCAAGTTACGCAGAACTGTGACATAGATCCTATATTTTCCAAAGCAATGTCAATTACTTACTCTGAAACTTTTTTTTCTTGGAAATTTGTATTTTCTAAATAAATTTTTATTTTAATTTTCCAAAAATACAGTTTTTAAGACTAAGATAATAATTTAAAAAAGTGCAACTTGCAGTAATTTTTATATTTAAATTTAAAAAAATCTTACGAAGATGTTACCATTTAACATCTTATAGAACTGTCAGTTTTGTTCAATAAGTTAATATGATTAAGCCAACAAGTGGTTGAAAGTTTATATTAATCTCATTCACGTGTTTGATAAACAACTGACATCATTTGTAACACAATTTATATACAATAAAAATTTTAACGTAAAAATGTTTAAGGGCATCAACTTTAACGCAAACATACACATTTATTACAAAGTCCGAATAAAAGAAAACGATTAAAAAACTGAATCACGTTTTAAGTTGATTGTATTATGCACACGTGCCGGATGAACCATTATTTCGCCAAATTAGATGAATTTTTTCATAATTACATATGTATATATGAGAACAATTAACTTATTCTTTAAAATATATAATTGCTGTTCAAAAATTAGTTGCCCAATTAAAAAGAAAATTAAATACGTTATATTAAAAATGTACATAATTACATTATCAAACATTAGCCAAAAATAAACCAAATCGAATGATAATATAATAAATATCTCGCAAAGATATCTTATGAAGAAATTGGCTGAATCACATAAACATTAAGATGATCGAAAAATTGTTTTGTTGTAGTCGCGTGAGTTGTGCAAATATCTTTTTTTTTTATTTTTCCCTCTTATTTTTTCTGTCTTTAACATCGCGCGCGCGTGTGATAACACAAGAGTCGAGAGACAAAAAAAAATAAGACGATAAATGTGCATACGCGTGTATAAAACGTTTGAGAGGAAAACAAAACTTGCTGCGAGAGAAGTCAACCAATAGCGAGTCCAAATTTTGTGGGTGTGTTAGCTTATTCTTTCTCTCTTTCTTTCGTTGTCTCATATAAAATCTTTCGTGCCATACCGTTAAGTCCAGTTTGAAGCACAGATTATCCCGAGACCTTGCGGAAGGTCAACTTCTTTTGTCTTATCTGTAATTTTTACATCTCGTTAGATTTGTTTAAAAACTTTCTTATTAATTGTTTAAAGGGAAAAAATAATATAAAAAGGATTTTTAATTTCTTTGCTTACAGGCGAACAAAATTGGAGATGAAAAATTTGAACGAACAGGGACCCAATAGGACGAGGTAGCAAAAGTTTTACTGTCGCGTTGACGATAGGACTTTTGGACAGTCACTCGGACTAATTGGAGCAACATTTTTTTTATTATTTATATATTTAAACTAAACAAATTAAAAATATCAATTGACATATTCAAGCAATCCGGAAAGAAATATCATTACAACAAGAAATAGAAGGACATTTTAAGATTTAAAATTTTTAAAAAGTGAAAAATACACGTCAAAATGGGCTCATCTAGACCGCAAGACAGATCTATCAATGAGAACACATTTTTACCACAATGGATGAAAGGAAGATTTGAAAATAGGTATGTAATAAAAGTTAAAGTATAGTTAAATAAAACATGATTAAAAATGTGTGAATTCATTTCAGTAGGACAGAAAATAATGAAATAGCAATTAACTAGAATGATGAAATGTGAAATAAGATATAAAATGAATCGTATATGAAGTTATGATAAAATAGGATTAGAGGATTTAAATATCTTAATAGGATGAAAATACAATTGAAATTACAAGAAAACTGTAGAAAACTACAAACTAGTATAGAAAGCAGTAGAATACTAGAAAGCAATAAAAGAACTGATACAATAGAATTTGAGACAATAGAAAAATTATAAGAATTGGTAATAGAATAGTATAAAGACGATAAATAATAATAGACACTTGAAAAAAAAAGAAAATACAATATTGTAGAATATGATAAAGTACTATATAAACTGACAGAAGAAAATAGAAAAAGTAATAATAAAAGCTAATTATTATATAATAGAAAATAATACAATCCAATTAAATACTATCACATTAATAGAACATCATCGAAAATAGTATAGAAGTTGATAGAGAATGTTGCAATATAAAGTGCGATAAATACTTATAAAATAATAGAAATAAGAAATATAGAGCATCGTAAGATCTGATAAAGTACAATAGAAAATGATAATGCAGTTGAGAAAACGATAAATAATTTAAAATTCAATGTAGTAACATTAATAGAATATGATAAAAAATAATTAAAAGCCAACATAATAATATGATAAATTACAAATGAAATATAAGAAATAATCATCAAGTACAATAAAGACGATTCAGTACAATTGATTATTACAAAATGTGATAAAATATCAAATTCCAACCGTATAATCGTCACTTTTTATTATGTTTAACAGTAAAAAATTCAGTTCTATCGCTTTATTCCGGTTTTTTTCCAATTTACGTTTAAATATCATACATAAAACTGCATTTATCAACAAACAAGTGTTTTTGATAACAACTAAATAGGTATTTGGCGTAATGATTTCGATATTGTTTTACGCCCGGTATTATATTATATATATATATCTATATATATAATATCTTGCTATATATTATATATATTGCTATATTATATATATAATATCTATATATATAATATATCTATATAAATAATATTATAAATCAGTACTTTATTTTATTTATTAACGAAGATCTACCACAACGTTTCATTGAATCAATCTTCTGTTTGTTTATGACATCTCAGCGTGACGTCATAACAATGAAATCACAACTTAAGTGTCTCAGATGAATTGTAAATGTTCACACCGCGCAAACACTAACAAAAAGATTCATTGTAATTTAAAAATTCCAAAAAATAAAGCAGACAGTTTTGTAATTCTTTCGTTATTTAAAAGCATAAAAACTTACTTTTGTTATATTAAATTTAATTGATGTTTGAAAACAAAGTTATAATCGAATAACATATAGTTTGTCATCGAACCATGTAATCGTATCGTAATCTAATCGTGATACCACTTTTTCAAGATTTGTTTCAGTGAATCGTTAATCGGAAACAAAGATGAATGAATATAATTGATAATAATTTAAAGAATTAATTTAAGTGTTTTTCACTCTATTATTCCTTTAAAAATAATATCAAATCTTCTTTTTTTTTCTTTTTGATTTGTATTTTTGATGAAAATAATATTGTAAATGTCACTTTTATGATTAAACGCAGAAATACTTTTGTATCTCGTAATCCAGTTGCTGTACCTATTTAAATGAGGCGACTTCTAATTTTGTATCCACGGACACACGCAAATAATTGAATTGAAAATGTAATTTGTTAATATTTCGTATAAACATCGATTTTTATTTTATTAAAATTAATAATTTTGTATAATTAAACTTGCTTCTCTTTAACTTTATTGGCCATTTTATTCTATTTTAAGCATTATTATTTTATCTCAAAGAAAAATAAATGAAATATCTCTAAAGTTTTCAGTATTTAAAATACTATAAGAAAACTAATATCATTCAATTCAAGTGACTTATTTAATTTTCTAACAAATCATATATTTATTTGAATAGTTCATAAAAGAAGTTTGTTATAGTAATATTTCCATAAACACTTTAAACATTCCTGACGAAAATAATATCCTTATTCCAATATTTATAGATTTTTTTTAATAAACATTCAATATACATAAATATTTGAATCGTATGCAATAAGAAGTAATCGGACAAGTTCGTGCTCTATATATGAAGTCGTTTGCCAAGTTGGTGCCAACTAATCGAGGGCAGTGTGGTTCACTACCGTGTTCGTTTTAAGTCACTTAGATAACGTTCTTATCGACACGCAAAAAAATTGCACATAATTTTGAATTATGTTGCTATTAAAGTTATAGTGAAGATATTTGTCTTATTGGTGACTTTGATTTGCAGATTTGATTTTGACGAGAGCTCATTCAGTCCGCCTTCGCATGATGACAACTTTTTTTACATCCGATATCCACGTAAACAAGAAGATACAAAACAGTCTTTAAGAACCATTGACAGCACAATTCATGGACAAAATAATACGACCAAAAACATCAATCAAGTAACATCGAATCCACAGCAAACCAAAGACCTGAAACAGGTCGACTTAAGCAAACATCATCCTGCTTGTCAACCATTTGTTAATATTGCCGCAAAGAAAGGTAAATTTATTCATTTCATTTTCATTAAATAATTCAACATTTATTTGTAATAAGTTTGAATTTGTTTAAATATTCTTTACAAAATAATAATCTAAATATATCATGTACAAAAAAATCATAGAAATATTTTGTTTGTTTGTTTTTTTTTTATTATTTTTTTTTCAATACAAATTACATTATATTGTAAATTTTTTTTGTATATTTATTGGATTATTTATTTATATGGAGATAAAAATATACAACACAGAAAAAAATGCAGCGAAGATTTAAAAGTCTTTTAATTGTTCATCTAATATCTGATTGACAAATATACTTAGCGAAGAATTTTAATCATAATAATGATAAACAATATTATTTGATTACAACATCTATTATCAAATAATAAACAAAAAAAAGTTTTATCAAATTAAGATAACTCAAATCGCGGAAACAGGTAGTTGCAAATATGATAATTCGCGCATTATAAAAGTATATTTGATTATGTTAAATAATTGTAACGTCTGAATGACAACAAAAAAGGCTTATAGAACATTAAGTCTGTGAATTTTAAATTGAAATGTGACAGACTGTATGTAGTCATTTTACTGTTAAATGATAGCAGTACGTCATTATTCGACTAATACAAAGTATTGAAATTGAAGTTCAGCTTTTTTATTGTAAGTTAACACTTGCATTGTAAACGAAATATATTTAATAATAATAATAAGTATTTATGTTAGAAAAAAAGGATCGATAAGTCAAAGAAAAGATTAATTAAAAGTGTGATATAATTAATATAGCATAATTATAATAAATTAAGACAATCAATAATGTTTATCGTGTGGCATTCAAAGCAAAGATTCAACGACGAGTTCAATGCTCGCTTATAAAATGCGATGACACAAGAGCGTATCCATTACATGAAAACATAATGTATATCAAAAAGTAATTCTTGTTTGGGTTAGATTTCAATTTTGAAATTAGACTATTTACAGTATTACCAGAATTGTCGTCAATAAACTTTAAACTTATTGAAATGAACGTTCAAAAATGTGCAATTTCTTCTTACAAATGTTATATTTTCTATTTTTTTGGTTTAAGTAACAAAATTATATTATCTAAGTAATAATACGTTTAAAAACAATCAAAATACTAAACAATAAATTCATTTAGAAAGGTAAGCAGTTATTAATATAATTTTAAATAAAGAAGAAGAAACAAAAGTTTAAATGATAATTATTATTACTTGTATAAATTGTTATTCAAAATTATCTGTCGAATATGTGATTAATGAAATAATATTAAAGACATTAATTTCCATTTGCAAATAACAGAAAGTAATAGTTTGATTAGCAAAGCTTTGATGCCGATAATGAAACAAAAGTATCTTTTGTCTTGTTATAAATCACTTACTCTTATGCAACAATTCTCGTCTGGTATTATAAACTCGTTAAAGTTATTGTTTTTATGTTGACATTAGCTATTAGACGCAAATAGCATACTTCGCCATAATTTCTCAACATTCTTAGCTTTAATTTGACGTTACTTTAATTTTGTTCATATGAAGTTATTACTGCTTATGTAAAATTAAATAATAATGTTAACAAAAAGTATAACAAGAAACAAAAGTTAATAAAAAAAATATATTTCTTTTTCAGTGAATGACATAACAGCATCAAAAATAACAGTCGCCGATAAACTACAAACTAAGCATCTGGGACCGGATGACAATCTCGGTGAGGTGAATAGCGAATCAGCTCTGTGTGGCAGATCGATTATCCATGTTGCGAATCAAATGATGTCCAACAAAAACATCCAATCCAGCGCTCCCGATCATACCCACGTGAGCAAATCGCTACCAGCCACGCCGATAGCCTCGCCGCTCAACACCCCGGATAATTCACCAAAGTCACGTCGACGAATGGTCTCGAATCGTTACTTCACTGGACCATTTATTCCGGACCGCGAGAAGTATCAAAGCGGCTGGATTCTCGCTGGACTACTTGGCCAGTCGCGCGAGATTATGCCGGAGAAAATCCTGGAAGAAGAGGAACCGCCTACGGATGCGCTGCCGCATCGAACGCTCAGTCGCAAGAAGTCGATATCATCGCAAAATCTCACCTATATTGGAAAAGAAGATAAACCGGAGAAGAATCCAAACTTTAGCTCTCATGTATTGCAGCCGAAGCCATCAGAGTTTCGAGAGATGAACTTCTGGTCGCCAACTTCAATGTAACTCTTATTGTAAGACTTTGACTTCCGTTAGATCATTAAAAATCAATTATCGTCATCTGATGCTTGCAATTCGTGTTGCAATACATGAAATAAGTGGATTTTTCAAGAACGGATTAATTAAGATAATAAAGATAGCACATGTGTCAGAGGAATATTCAGCCTGGATCACTTTAGTTCGGCTGAATAGTAATTAATGTATATAGAAAATAAATAATAAAACGTAGTGACCAGTTTTGGGTTCTTTGTCTTTGCGGATTATATTAACACGTAGGACTGACAGTTACACGCTTTATTACTTAATATTGTCCTATGTCGAACCAGCAAAAAGTAGATGACTTTTTAGATCTTCGAAATGTTCTTTGTGATTATCAAAAAATTTATTTTAAATTACCAATCCAGTATCTCTTGCCAGTGAAATTATTCTGACAAACATAAAATTAAGCAATGCATTAAAATAATTAGAATTGTTTTCTGAAACTATGTTAATCATCTACTTTTTGCAGGTGCAAATAATGTATTAGATGAGTTTTATTACAATCACGATATATCTTGTAACTATCTTGTACATTTTTTAATAAGATGAAGAAGCAAAAGTAATGCTATTATACTTCAGTTGATTCAACAAGACTAAACGTCTGCAGAAAATAATGTATATTTAAATTTCGTTTGCTATTTGCGTTTAGATGCATAGTTCAGATACGAAGTTTTTTATATGATTATCAAGCCGTTTGTCCTGTTGGATAACTTTTTTTTCGTAGACATTATTTCTTCGGAATATAATGTAATCAATTGCTCGTTTGTCGTCCACTTTTCAAGAAACTTTTGAATGTTAATAAGACACATGTACCTGGTTTCCCTTTTAAAGGTTTATATAATGCGAATTGAATGTGACCGTGAAATTACACTGTTTGACAAGTATTTCCAACGGTTTTTTAAAAATATATGTTTAATGTCAAAGAGTAGACTGTTTGTATGTTTTTCTTTTCTTTTTTTTTTTTGCGATGTACTTTCAATTTACTTACTGTTTATAACAAAACCTTATTTTCACACACGAATCATTTTAAAATATTTTCCTGTTCTCTTTTCTTAATTTTGACAATCTTATATTCTATTTTAATGATATTATCTGTTAATTATATTTAACATCACTGTAGTTAGGGTGTTATTTTTTTATTAATTTGATTAAATAACACACTATTTTTATTAAATATTTAAATTAATATTTCCAGAACAAACAAATCAATTTTACACAACTAATGAATTGCAGAAACGAGAAAACGCTGTCTGAAATTTGTTGAACAAATAACAGATGTAAGCTGACTGTCGTTCAAACTTGACAACCGAGTGTATAAATCATGTCTATATACAAGTCCTGATGAGATTCAAATTCCATTAATATCATTTGTTTGAATTTTATCACTATATTTGAAATATACTACTTAATATCACTAAGAATTAGTAGTTCATTTTTTGTGATTGCCTTTATGAGACCTTTTATATGAATAGTATTATATAAATGTTATTTTTTGTTATTATATTTATTTTTTGCACTATTAATATTGGGTTTAAAATAAATAAAAAGTTCAATAAATATATATAAAATAAATATGTATAAATTAATCAGAGTAAAGTTATTAAATTATTGTATTGTCATTTAATATAATGGATAATCAAATTCCTAAGCATTTATTGAAAATAAATACATTTTTCGTTGACATTTATTATATATTAAAAAAGTTCAACTTCAAAACTTGGCGCCACGTAATGCGACAGTAACGGAGTCAAAATGGCGATAGACGGAAGTAGACGTCAGCAGTGCCAACTGCCTACGAACGAGAGCAAGCACGAGCTGTACTTTTCTACGGAGGAAAAAATATTTTTTTCCTCGTTTTCTCCGTGCTCGGTACAGCCAAAACTCCACGACGATCGTTGGGTACGTGAAGTGTAGCCCCAGGTGTTTGTGCATACGTCAATACGCACGATCGCGCGTCCGAAAATGAATCCAAAACGCCGTTCACTATTCAACACCCAGCAAGTTCTCAATTATTATTTTTGTTTCTGTTTCCTTTTTTGCTATTCTTTCTTCTTTTTCTCCACTTTGCCAAAAGTTCAACTGTCAAATTTAAAAGCCCAAAATTAAACGCAGTTCTTATTTTTATTATACATATTTGTTTGTTATTTAAGAAGGGACAAGAAAAATAAACAATAACTGACAATTCGATGGTGAAATTATGATGACGATTACAATGAACTCGCGACTGGGTGATCGAATGTGTCGCGTGTTTTGACGTATGCTTGCCAAGGTTGCCGTATACTTTTAAAATTACGAGAGAGAAAAAGGCGCTAAATTGTTCAGCCACCTAACAATTGACGACAGTTTATTTGTTGCAGAGTCATCCAACAAATCGAGTCGGAAAATAGCTTTACAGACGCGCAATTACTAATATGTTTCTGATTGACTGGTTCACCGGAGTTTTGGGCTATCTCGGTATGTTTCACGTGTTTATATACGTGTGCACGAGCAAAAAATATTAAACATTTTTTATTATCTTCTATATATTGACATAAATGAGTATTTAAATGTTGCAAATGTATTGGACGTTGTTGAACCTATTTTTGTTCATACATTGCTGTTGCAATTGAACGAAAAACATTGCATTATCGGATTTAAATTTTTATTAAAATAATATTTCATTAATGATTAGTATTTTTAACTTAATTATTGACAAAATTCACGGTTTGTTGCTTACTAAGTTAATGTTACTTATTGTTGCATTCACAAAAATAGATGCAGAATTTGAACAAATATGAGATAATGAAGTGATTCCGATTAAAGAAATTAATTGAAGTATTTAATTTCAACATACTAAAAGTTTGGAAACTTAATGAATTTGAAGTACAAGATTGTCTTTTTTTTTGTTAAAAAATGTGTAACATTATAATAAATTCCATAATATAAAAGATTAATTTATGGAAGATATTTTTTGCTTGACTAATTACGCTGATTAATATTTCTTTTATATGATAATATATGAAATATTTCATATTATATGATTCTCAATTTTAATAAAGATAACAATACTGACATTCATCATTGACAAAATACAAATTATTTTACAATAATGAAATACATTAATATGTAATTAATTTATATTTTATATATTTTATTAGTAGAAATCAACATATACAGAAAATACAAATGTCATTTTGTGATTTAAATTAAACATTAATTTGAAACACTTCAATGTACAATATGTATGCCAACACATTAGTTTATACATCTATTTTATTTATTTTATTTTATTTAAATTAATTTAAATAAATTAAAAAATCAATAAAAAATTTAACTTACGCAATTCATTTACAAAAAAGATATTAAACTTATTACA
>JABFPJ010005422.1:0-12227 GCA_022817425.1 Gryon sp. ZL-2020
ACAAAGAATTGACGTATTACCTTCGTTTTTTATATTTATTTATTATTGTTCAGTAACTTGCGAATAAACATTTTTGGCGCTGTAGTCAGAATTTGAAGTTGGCATTTGGCTTTGACATGCTCTTAATGTCAGTAAATTTGACACATATATATGAAGTTGGTTGCATTTAAATTATTACTCATAGAAGTGTTCATATTAGCTATGAATAAGGTTTTGATTCAAAGTTGAATTCAGTTTTCCTTATCTCGCAAATGCTAAATAATGAAATAAAAAAACGAAGATGATTTTTCGAACAAACTGATTAGTTTCTTATTATAAAAACATTGAAGTTATGTTGATTTAATTTCAATCATAGAAAGAGTGAGAATTTTGCTGAGAATTCAAATAAAAGTCAAGTATTATTGATTAAATGAGAGTAAATAGCCAGTTCGTTAGCAGTAATATCCGGTATGATTAGATATCTTGTTTCAAACATCAACATTTTTCAAACTTTTTTGTCCTTCTTCTTTTTTTTCTTCCTCCATCCAGCAATAAACAATTCATTTACCGACGAAAAAAGCTTGTGGTTCTCTGAAATCTCTTATCTATCCTCTTGTTGAGTTTATCCAAAGCTCTGCTGCGCTTAACATTTTCACGCAAGACGTACGCTGCCGATAAACGAAATCACCCGTACAATCTCCCTCAACACGACGACGTTTTCCGCCGTCTTTGAAATCAAACCCCTTTTGTTTGCCGTTTAGATGCGCGCCGTGTAAATTAAAAGCCAATTTAGTTCTTTCGTGCGGGGAAATAAAATTATTCGTAAATTAATTGTCGCACTTGGTTCAATTGTGCGTCGTTTTTCGTGCAGTTTTTTGCATGGCCAGGCCAAAAAAAAGACAATGAAACAAAAAAGAAAGAAAGAGGCATTCAAATAAGACGAGGCAACGGCGTTTTTCATTAACTTTCAATTTGAATGAAGTGACTAATATCACGAGACGTGGATCAAAATAATTGGTATTGGAAATGCGGGAATCCTCGGCATTTTTCCTTTAACATTGCGCTGCATAAAAAAGAGGCTTTTGAGAGAGAAAGAGAGTTGAATGAAATTAAGAGCTTTTCGTTCGAATTTCATGTCAGTCAGGCGCGACGGCAGCTTAATCTTCTACGGTCATTTTAAACTTTTTGGATCACGTAGAAAACAAATACTGTGCTGAAAACGCCTTGTAATAATGTCGGAAATAGAATCGAAGTCTTTTGATTTTCACTTATGCGAGTAATCGAGATGGATTAACATTTTCTTTTAACTAGTGTAGAACAAGATTACGGAGGAAAATAGTTATTTTTCGCATAATTGGTTTTTCACATTATTTCTACTCATTTATAAGATTAAAAAACATAACAAAAATGGATTTCCACGTTAACAGCATTAGCTACACTTAAATTTGTTGGTTAAAGGTTGGTGTACGGTAATTGGATTTCCCATTGTAGTTTTCAAATACAATGCTCAATATATTTTTCAAATAAAATATTTTTAAAAAATAGTGTTCAACAAGTTCTCTTCAGATTTCATCTGAAAAAATGAATTTCCAAATTGTTAAAAAAAACTAGACAAAAAAGCTTGACTAACGTCATAAATCATTAGAACTAAAAAAAGCCGTATGAATGCGACTTGCACTTTTTCGTACTTTTCCATTTGATTAACTACTTTTTTGACTCACGTTTTGTACTTCTTTTTTTCAACGCCGCGCTAGTTTATTCGTAGTATATGAATCTAGAACGTGACCATTTCATAAAAATAACATGTGTCAGCCACGTTGCGATCATGAAAAGCAACACGAGAAGCGCATTGAAATTCGATATACACAAGGGATGAGGGATGTGCAAGCAGACGAGTGAGCCATTTTCATGCCTCTTTATTTCGTTTTTTTTTTTACCAAATGTCGTCGACTTTTAGATTGTTTAGCTAATCCTGTTAGCGAAAAGAGATAAAGCTTGACCACTATCCCTAGTAGAAATTTGATCGAACGTTCCAAGCCATTGATATGGTCCAATTATAGTTAGCACAATTAGTAGAAATTGCCGATTAAACTAAAAATGTACAATATTCATTTCAAAAAGACGTTTTCTCGCTTTAGTTAAGTAGTATATCATTAATGAATCATTTGATAAGTGGATGAGAAAGAAGATGGTTGGTTTAAATTCATTTGCTATTGGCTGTGTCAGTTTGGGTATAAATTTGGCGAGGGTGGCTTCGTGTACGGTTTTTGGGGCGGGAAGGGAGAAGGTTGGCTTGTAACGAACTAACCGCAACGAACAGCCAATTAAAGGACACCTCGATAATTTAACCGTGCGCTCATCCTCCCTTTTGAGATTCGGCCGCGATAACCCGAGTGCCTTATGTAGCCCGACGAGAAGAGGACCTCACGGGAATGTTTCAGCGTAACGTTATAGTGTACTAATAATGGGTTACTGTACCTTTAATCACGCTCGAGAAATTGCGATCGAAATCAGCGTGGAAGCTTTTTTCAAAAACTAAACCATGCTTGAACGGCTTCCTATATATCGATATGTACAGGTACATCGTACGCCATAATGTTTTAGTTACAAATATCCGGTATTTATCTTGCGTTACGTGAAGCTTAGCCGCTGTTTATTAAGCTTTGACTTGTATGTCCAAATAGTTATTCCCGAATGGTATAATTAATAATATTGGAATAATTAATCAACATAATTTGATTTTGTATTGTAAACAGTCGTAAACCAGATAATTTGACTCCACATTACGGGTGTAATAATGGCCATTGATCAAGCGAAATTAACACGTTTTGCCAACAATATTGCAATTCTCTGATTTTACGTCGTTGTATCAATATTGGGAATTGTATGCGCAATTCATTCATTCTTGCTGTGTTACGAAATCAAGCGTAAAAATGTTCTAAGATGAAGTTCAGAGGGAAAATTGAATAAAAGAAGGAAGAAGTAATTGAGAAACAAAGTGGCGGAGAAAGAAGAAAAAAAAGAAACATGCGTTGGAAATTGACATCGTTTATAGATATGTCTTAATAGCTCATAGTGTATACGTCTTTGACGACGAACAAGAGTGGAATTATCGAATATCGATATCCGAACATCTTTAATACCCAACTCGGGATAACAAGAATGCCATTCTTATTACCTATTCATCATGCGCTTTATTAAACATACCTGCTGCAAGTATCTCTGTATAAATGAGAGTTTTGTCTGCGGCACGTGAATGATCGCGATAAAAAATGAGCGTGAATATTGCCATAATACGAACCAATCACTAATCAACTGCACGCGCGACAAACATTCGACACATCCTTAACTGTCTTTTCCCCTTTCGTGTTCTCTTTTCATCCTTCTTGCTTGTTGTTGATGGCATTAAAGTGCACTTTTGCCGTAACGACGAAACTGAGTCACCGTTACACTTCAAACAGCACAGAAAGTAGTTCAAAGTATACGAATATGAGGCTCTCATCCGCATATGGTTTTTTGTTTCATAAAAATATAAGCATGGTTACAGCTTTGCCTCTCTATTATTAAGCTTGCAGAAATAGTTCTTTTTCTTGAAAATTTTGCCGGAACTTTGTGCCAACACAAAGAGTGTGCCGCTATTTTTATGTATACATTTTATCATTTCTGCCGTTTTACTGTTCATACATTTTGTTTTGCTATTATAATTGTATCACTTCTGTCTATATTTTATCAACTTAACAATGTATGAGATGAAATAATATTATAGATTAATGAGATGATACATGAAAGATTGCAAGGAGCTATGGTACACTGTTAAAAAAAATTTAAAAATCAACTTTATTTTAAGTTGAATAAATCATATATTAGTTAAATTAACTAAAATCCGTTCAATTCAACTGATAGTCGAGTTGATTTAACTCGATTTTACTTGATATTACTTTTCATTTTTAACAGTGTATATAATTTATTATATACCATAGCTCCTAGCCAATTATATTATTAATTATACACATACCAAGGAGGTATGTGTATATAATTTTATTTTTATTTCACTAAAAATAATTTGATCATTAATTATAATGAATTGTTGAATTAAATAATAATTTAAATGTAATAATTTAGCACACACTAAATAAAAGACTAATAAAAATTACTATATCATATATGAACCTGAGGACAACTCGATATCAATGTAAAAAAATATGTAAAAAAATAAAAAAATATAATATGGTATAGTAAAAATTGTTCTGCTACATTATAGTTTCAATTAAATCCTGTGATAAAAGTTATTCTATCTTATAAAATTTTTTACTATACCATGTACTAGTTTTTTCCATAAAATATAATAATTTTTTTCATGGATGTCGAAATGTTCATAAATGGTATAGTAATTTGTATTAGAAGTTACAATAATTTTTATTACACTTTTATTTAGCGTGCATTGTAATATCTCTATTTTTATTTCGTATGCGAAAATGGTACAAAATGCTTGCAATGAATGAACAGATATTAAAATGTAGAAAATGGGAATTTTTTATTGCAGAATAATTACTCCTAATATTTGTGGTTAAAATGATTTTTATCTTTTTTGTCGTTAAATTTTATATTTGACGTTTCATTAATTAACAAAGGAGATGTATTACTATATTATGTTTCCTTTTTAAACTAAAAAAACAATCCCACAATTCGCATCTCGTTATGGTAACATTTGGACAAATCATCTGTCATTGCTAACTATTATAGAACAGAAATTACGCTAGTTATATAATTATAATGCATAGAGAGAAAGAATGGCTTTTCTGTCTCATATACTGTTACATTTACATATAAATCAAATCAAAATAGTCAACAGTTATGTAAATATCGAATCGGTGGAAAATGGAGATTTCAATTGATGTACAGAATGATCATTTCCTATTAAATCATTTCAAATGTCTAAAATTCACATCCAAATAAATAATTAAGTTAGTTTTATTTATTAGTAATAAAGTAGGAAATAAATTAAAAGATGATGGAAAAATAAGATTTATTTAATGAAAAATGCTTCATTTCTATTTCAGAGTAAACTTCGCTTAAAGGATGTGATTTTTTTCGAAAAATTAATAACAAATATTTATATCAAAATATTTACTTTAAAAAATTGATTTGTTAAAGATTGTTAACAAATTTTTTTAAACACCGAAAAATCCTATTTAATTGTATAAATTGGATTTTATATATATATACATGAACTAAAAGTAGCCTAAAGGTGAACATATAAATAGCATTAGCAAAATTTCTTTTTTAATCAATTTTTTTATAATTTACTATTCGGACGTTTTCTATATAAATGATAGTTCGAAAACATTTATTATCAATTAAATAAACATACATTGTAATATATACGAAAATATTGTCATTAATTTGTTTTCTCATGGAAATTTGTTTTGTTTTGAATGAATTCATGTTTTTAATCTTTCATAATAATGCATTTTTTAATAATTATTTTTAAATAAGTTGTTGTTAACTAACAAAAAAGTATTGAGATTATTTTTAACTTATATTTTAATATCTCTTCAAATTTGAAATTAATTAAACAATATTCAATTCCTAAATCAATTTGACATAATTTTGTTTGAAAAGTGTGTACAATTCACTCATGTATCTTATTAAAACAGCTACATTCAATTTGTGAAAGCTTAAATAAATGCAAATACGTCAATGTTCCCACGTAGAATCAAAAACTTTAAATCAATCGAATATAAAACATTTCGCTGATTTTTTTAACAAGTTTGTCTATTTTTTTGTTTGTTTGTTTGAGAATAAAAATGTATATATAGATTAACAGTAAGGTTTTTTTTTATCCAATATCAAAAGATATTACTTTTTATTTGAAATGATTTGTCTTGTCCAGCGTTATTATTATTTTTACGATTATTCGTTAGCGCAAAAATCAGTTTAATTACTTCTCTCTTACGTCTTTTTCACTTCCGAGCTTATATTCGCATAACGATTTCAGTACTGCAAGCTTACACCATACATTTCCATATGCAACGCTTGGCCATACGCCATTCCCCTGTTACCTTTCACCCTCTTTCCCTCGCTCTTCTGTACCTTTGCAACGGTCTCTGACGGCTTTATATTTTGTGCTCTTCACACGTGACATCATCACTGCATTACGTGAGCCGGATGCTTGATCGTTCTCTTAGTCAAGGTATAAGCATTGATGAGTTAGAACAAGACATCTTTTGCTCTAACTAAACAAAGCAATGGATAATCGATTTTCTAACAGATATATTTTATAAGTAGCTAACAATTAAAATATAAAACACAGTGAATGTATATGCTAATTAGAATTCAACTTAATTAAATAATTTAAAGTATTTACAAAATTACGTAATTTGCATTAAATCTCTTCACTTATGGTAATTAAACTACTTATGCAACTTATTCGTACAATTTATAGTCAAAATTAATAAAAAGGTGTATTAAAAAGTTTCTCGTTTTTCACAACAAGGTTTTTGGGAAATTATTAATGCATTTTAGCTTGTTAAATGATTATATATAGGGAAATTAAATTGGATAATGTGTATTATGACATGTGCTTAGTAAATTGTTAATAAAGTATATAAAATAGTAAATAACGAGAATGAAACTGATGTACAAAAAGAACAATAAATGATTATTTCTCTTTTATCTCATAATTTATTAAATTTTATCTTGAATTTCGAATTCAATTTTTCGTCGTTTAAAAAGTGATGATAAATATTCGTTTGAATATACAATAAAATTTGTTCATTATATATCATGACAGCACTTTTATTTGAAATTATACTTTGTCACATTCGTAAATAATGAAGTGAAAAATGACCAAATGTTATCTTTTCAAACCAAAATTGATATAGCTTTTATGAATAAAATTTGATTATGAAATTGGCATTACAACGGGAAAGTAGACATATAAGTGAGATGATAAACATTTATCATTGTATAATGAATGTAATGATAAAATTATGCTGCTATTAGAACATGAATAACTACAATATTTACAGTTCTCAAATTTAATTTGATTTTTTATATTAAAAAATTACGATAACGTATTTTTAGTCTGACAGGACAAAATATTAAGAAAATATTTTTATTAAAATTCATTTTATTAAGATAAATATTAATATGATTAATTACCTTGATGAAAAAGTAGCATTTTTTACTTTCAAGACAGTTCTTTAGATTTAAATTAAATTTTGTTCACAGACAATGTGAAGTAACTTTTATATTCAATATAAGAAATATTATTAATTAATCAAAATTATATTTCAAACTTGAAGCCAGAAAAAGATTCTTTATAATGTTTCCAAATGAACTCTCTGTACTATTGAAGCTCATGAAATTGTAACAATTTTGGTATAAGTGTAACTCTGAGAAAGAAACTTCTTCGAGTTGCGACTACGAATATAAAGTAAATTATAATGCTTTTATATATAATATATTGAGTTTTAAACGTACTACGATAATAATATTTTATATTTTCACATTTTTTAATATTAAGTATAAAAATGAAAAATGTTTACATTATATAAATTCATTTGAGGAATAAAATTTGCAAATATTTTGACAGTATTTTTTGTCAGCATTCACTAAATTCATTTTCATTTTACTTTCATCAAATATGAGTTAAATCTCCATTAATGTTGAGCAATTTTAAGGCTCATTTCCAGGAAAATTCATATTTACGTAAAGTAACTAAAGTAATCTTAACTTCTAAATTTAAATTAATATCAGTAGTCAAAGTAAACGTTAAGTTAGACTTGAGAACATTATCCAACGTATTCTCACGTAATTGGTATATTAAAATTGACTTATTTAAATAAATATATTAATAAATGTTAATATAAACAATCAGAATATACATATAGTTTTTGCATTATCATATATTTATTAGAAACATTTTGTAATAGAACTAGTTATCATAAAATTTGAAATCAAAACTTGTATTATTTTTAATATATAATTTTTAATATATATTAACCTTTTTCTATCACAAATCATTAAGCAATATGAAAACAATGTTGAAACAATGTAGCGGCGCGCGCGCCTGAAGCAGGTTAAAACGACGCGAACTCTGTAATAATCGATTAGAAGTTTAAATAATTGCGTAATTAACACTATTTTTTGAATTTATCGATTGATTTGGATAAAATGGATAAAATATATGTATTTATAATGCAAGTATAAACATTTTTTTCTCGATTTAGTCTTTATTTTTATAAACAATTGAATAAAATATTTTGTATATTTGAATAAAAAGATCAAATCTTTATGTACGTTTGTTTTATACATCAATATATATTATATACTAAATACCATTATTACTACCAATAAAAACATTCAATTATGAAATTACGTCAAATGGACGTATCGGTAGTTCTAGATAGACAATTAATGTATTGCAAAAATAATTATTCGGTTGAAAAATGGAATATATCATCTTAAAGTACATAAAAAATGATAAAAAGTCACCAAGCGAGAAATTTGTTGATCACATTTTAGCAAAATGACAGCCTATCGAATCTCAAAATACGTCAAATTGACGTCGTCGGTAGTTCTAGTGTTAATTTATATAACAAATAAGAAGAAGTATTTCCATGAAGTAAAATAAAGTCAAGATTGTTCGTTGGAAAAAGAAATAACACATGAGTTTGATAAGCTGTGCGGAACAAATGGGTTTTAATATCACGAGCAGTCACCGTCGTCACCTCAGTTAAGCCTTCAAGATTACACTTTCGGGGTTTGTCAAAATAAATCATAGACATAGATGTAAACGCTTTTGAGGATGTAGTTAAGGGACTCAGCTGCCGTTACGTTTGGGATCAGTTTCGACGTGCGAACAATTCATCTGATTCGTCAGATTATGCGCCCAAATCCTGGGGTCTGTTATTCAATTAATCCATTCCATAAGTTTTGATTAGCCGGAATATACCTTTTGTTTCTTGTGCCAGCGTTGGCTGTCCAAATAACTTGGATAAAGTGAGTGTCTAAGCTCGTTCGCCGATACAAGTGTCGGTTATAAATTATCTGCCGCTGGCAGATTTTAATTTCTAATGCAATAGATTTGGCTTGAACTATCGTGGCTGATTGTTCGGGAACAATGTAAGTGGAAAGAGAAGACCTATTTCAGAGGATCGAACGATCAGGGTATCTGTAGTCTCTCTTCTTGCCCGTAACCTCCGACCAATTCACGTGGCAGCTTATCTTGTGCCTTTCTGCTCTTTTTCCGCACTTTTGTCTCTTCGTTCTTTTGTCTTGACATTTCTTTCTTTCTTTCTTTCTTTCGTTTTTTACCTCCTCTCTTTTTTCTTTTTTTTTGCTTCTCTCAGTATACGAGACAAGTTTCAAGATTATTGGAGACAAGGATCTATGTAATCTTGTAAGTTTAAAATGTTTCTGAGATTGTGTGATGTAAAATTGATAATAGTTAATTTGTTGTTGCAATTGGGTTCTTATTTTGTTTATTTTTTGCCAACTATTACTCAAGGGGATACGAACTGTGTTATCAGAGTCAACGGTGTTTTGTATTCATATTATATTTCTTCTTGCTAAATTGAAACGAAGTTATTCGGCTATTCAATTTGACACAAATTGGACTGGGCTCAGTCTTATTTTTCCATTGGGGTGAAAAAGATGAATAATGCGAAATTTCGTATACAAAACAATTGAATTTATGTTTATTTTATATTTTCATATTTGATGAAACTCGAATGTTACGTTTAAACGGTAAGACGCCTGCGGGATTTGGGTATACTTGCAAAACGGATATTCGCGATATGTCTGGGATATTCAACAAATATTACCATCACGTGATTCTCAAATTGTTTACTCATTCGTATATATTTACAAACATAAAAAGCGAATCTTAATTGGATTAAAAAAGTTTATACTTTATACATTATTTAATTTACATTTCGTAATGCTTCATTATTTGCTTTGTTTTATTCTTTTACAGCGTCCTTTTGTGATTAACTTATTTATAATTCTTTTTTACATTTACTTCAATTTCTGTGATGATATTTTTATTTAATTTAAGAAGAAAGAAAAAATGAGCTTAAAAGAAATTCAAAAGCAATTTCATTATCAAAATAAAACTATCTATTATCTTAAATCAAATAGCGAAAGAGAAAAGCAGCTTTGGTCAAAGTCGACTTGATATTTGACCTAGGAAGCATGATTAGTCTACTCGATATACGTACATGTATGAAATCAGTTGGCGAACGGTAAACATGCACACTTGCATGCTGACTTTGCGTGACTGTTTCCATCAACATGGTTGCGTTGAGTGAAAATGATTGCCGGCAGATTTTCTCGCGGGCACTCGTCCATATTTGCAAACTGAGCAACTCAACTTTTCCGACCTGAATTTTTAACCTAATCCGTTTTCATCAGTTGGTGCTCTAAAAACTGTCATTTGCCGTGCTCAAAGATCAAATCTTAATAAGCTCGAACGATGCCGTATGTAATTTCGTTTGAAATGTCCTTTAAAAATGCAAATCTCTAAACATTTGGACAAACTAATTTTGAAACTTGATTTGTTTCAATTTAAAAAGAATAGAAAAGAAGAAGACAGAAGGAAGGACAAATGAAAAAAAAGGGTCAGTGGTCCAATTTTTGTCAAGCATTGTTTTTTCTTTATGTTTGTATACTTTTATCTCGGAGTTTGAATATTTTACCCCGGGGACGAATATTGTCGCGAGGGATCTCTTATAAATCCAATAATATTAAGATGAATTCGTTCTGGGTAATGTAACTAAAAGTGTGTAATTTAGAAAAATGGTAAAGCATTTAATTTAGAAGTTTGTGTTAATTAGAATTTAATGCTGAAAAATGTTAACTACAATGAATGAATCACTTTAGTTTCGAGTTTGTATTTGAAAAAATTTTCTTTAGCTAATTTTCCCGTACTAGCATAATGTTTGTTTCGATTAATAATTTACATTTCACATGTACGACTTTTTTCGAGATTAATTCATATGTTATTTGTTATGAAACAAGATTTGTATTTTTCTTTCATAAGAGAAAGACTTTCTGAAAACATTTTTCATTTGATTGGAAATGTTATCATATAAAAAGTGCATACATTTTTGCAAGAAAATAAATTGAATTTTTTTCAAATATTATTTGGTGAGTTGATAATTTGAAAATAAAAAGTATATGCACATACATACATACTGTTTTTAAACTGAAAAAAAGTAATTTAAATACATTTGATGTCGATGATGTCGAATTCCATTATTAATTTCGCGATTATCATTATTATCATTATTATTGGTATAATAATTATTGCTTAAAACAGCATAGTCCAATGGCTGATTCAAACTTGGGTCTTGAGTTGTGACGTTTCGTAAGCATGTATACCTAAGTGCAACTAAAGTTTTAGCTATGTTCAACTAATGTACACTCTTCTTGGCAAACACCTATATACGCTGTCTTTCTCACAGTAAATTGAGACCTACTTGTCAAAGTAATTCGAAATTCGGGTCCATGAAGCTGGAATAGCCAATGTAGCACAATAACTAGAAAAAGTCAGAACATTTAGAACTTTTAAATTACTAATTAATTACTACAAAAATAAATTAATTACCATTACCAATAATTTCAACATATTAGCTGTTCCGGCATCTCAATGAAGCTAGCACAACACCATAATAAAAAAAATATATTACTCGAAAACTATGCTACCATTAATTACTAATTAATATCCATCACATCACGACCAAAAAAATACATTATATTGTCCACATTTAATGATAATGATATTTTTAATCATTAATTATTATATTTTTGGCAAAATTTCAATGAATTATCTTAAAATTTTGATCAATTTTCACTAAGTCATATTGTAAATATTGTTCGGAATTTATATTTCACTCTTTGAGAGTTTAAGTAATAAAGCTGAAACTTGAATGAAAGTTCGGGTTAGGATCGAAACTCTCAGAGTGTATTTTTTAAAAATGTGAAATTTATTTTACTAAATGAAAATCGTAAAATTAGCAAAATGCATTTGCCGTTAAAGCTTTATTCAAATACCTACCCAGAAAGAAATTGCCAGAGTTCACATATGGCGCAATACTGGCCAAGACTTGCCAGTCGTAGTACGGCAAAGCACCAATGGTCCAGCACCGTTTCAATATAGTTCGACCACTGTCACCAGTAGAAAACAGATATTAAGACGTTATTGCGCCGATTGTTGAAACAGTACTCAACCTACGCTGTGC
>JABFPJ010005423.1:0-12224 GCA_022817425.1 Gryon sp. ZL-2020
AAACATAAAAAAAAGAATATGATTAAAAACATAACGAAATAAAATACACGGAGCGCGCGAAGCGCGCTTTAACCTAGTCATATTCTTTTTTTTATGTTAAACCTGTCAAATTGTAAATATGTCATTGCGCATTTTGAACAACAATACTTTGACACATAGCAACCAACTTCATACTCTCTTCTTCTTCTTAAAATTGGCGGCCAACAGCCATACAACTTCAAGATTCCACCAACTTTTCATTATAGGATAGGATTAATATCTATTAATATCTATTAACAATATAAATATATTACTTTTAAAATTTATTTATTATATATAGAGAATTAATTTTTATTTAAAATTAATGTAAAAAAATAAATAATTTCAGGACATAGAAGTTCCATCATTACGTGAAAATACTTACGAACTGACATACAACGCAGCTTGTTGTTTAATCGCAAAAGCTGGAAAAGATCGAGCTCTCTTAACTGAAGCTGAGAAGAAGTTACGCCAAGCTGAAAAGATGTGTCGCGAAACTTTGGAAGAAGACGGAATGTTGGAAGAGGAAATCGAAGATGAACTTGGTATTATTAAAGTTCAATTGGGTTACTGTCTGCAGATGCAAGGTCGGGACAAGGAAGCCCAGGCTCTTTATGTTAATGCGTTGAAAACAAAACCCGACGAAATTGCGCTGGTTGCTGTCGCGAGTAACAACATCGTTACATTAAATAATGATCAAAACGTTTTTGACAGTAAAAAACGAATGAAAAACGCTACTCATGACGGATTGGAACACAAATTAACGACCAGACAAAGGAAAAGCATTTTATTTAATCAATGTCTTTTGGCATGTTTTACTAATCAAGTAAATAATTATTATTTAATGGTTATTAGTAATTAATGATGTTTATTTTACATAGAATAGAAATAAAGTTAATGAATGTTTCAGGGAGAATATTGCCGTCAACTTTGTGACAAATTGTTGAAAGATCATCCTGATTATACGGCGAATGCTGTTCTAGTGAAAGCTTATCAATTAAGTAAGGAGAACAAAACTAAAGAGGCTGCTGAATTGCTGAATAAATATGCGACTGGTGAAAATGAATTGCTCATTAAATTGGCCGCCGTACAAATTTTACTAAGTCAGGAAGAACGAAATGAAGCCATTGGAGTTCTTGATAACCTTAAGAAAAAGGATAGATATTTGCCGGGTATTGTCAGTGCACTCGTGACTTTACATATGGCAAATAATGATCGTCAAAAGGCATCTTCTATTTTAAAAGATGCAGTTAATTATTATAAAAAAAACAAGGTGAATTTAAATACAAAATAATTAAATCTGTACAAAAAGTTATTGATTTTATACGATATTTTAATTGAAATGAATAAATTGTTAATTTGCGTTGTTAATATTATGCGGAATATTGTTCAAAATTATAGGAAAATACTGGAAACTTGGGAACGTTATGGCGACAAGCTGCTGATTTCCATTTGCGCGGTGGTGAAGTCAAAGTTGCGGCTGCAAGTTTGGAAGAATTATTAGCCGCATCGCCATCTGATACAAAGACCCTTGCACAGCTGGTGATTGCATATGCACAATTTGATCCAGCTAAAGCGCAAAATTTATCGAAACGACTGCCGTCGCTACATAATCTTGCGGTAACCGTCGATGTTGATGCTCTGGAAAGTAGTAACTGGGTGATTGGAACCAAGGTCATCAAACGAAAAGTCGAGCCGTCACCTGGGTACTTTTTTTAATAACAAAATTAATTAAGGCACAAGATGTTTCCAAAGAGATATCCAATACTTTTGTAGTATTTTTCTTACAAAATTAAGACATAAAGATTAACGTAATATGTAAAATTAAAATAAATTAAATATGTATTTTTTTATTTTTAGAAAACCAAGTTCAGAACGTACTGACAGAATAAAGAAGAAGCGTAAACGCAAGGGAAAATTGCCAAAAAATTATGATCCAAATGTTCTACCTGATTCGGAAAGATGGCTGCCGAAACATGAGAGAAGTACTTTTAGAAAGAAGAGAGACAGAAGAAATAGGGATGCTGCAATGAAAGGAACGCAAGGCGCGGCTTCTGGAGCTAGCGATCAGTTGTAAGTATAATTTAATTCTGCAAGATAATTAAAAATCATTACATATTAAACATTTAATAAAAATGTTTCTCACATTTGTAAAAGTTGAAACATAAAAGTATAATTAAATTATACATAAGAAAACCTAACTAATTAAATTATTTAAATAAATGATGAATTATATTTCTAGTGATATTACAAAAATGGCCAATACCAAACCATCGCCAAATCCACGACAAAGTCCTGCGGTGGAAATAACTGGCCCAAGGCAACAACAAAGGAAAGTACAGCAGAAGAAAAAGAAAAAAGGACATAAGTGGTGAATCTTTAGCTTAATTGTCAAAATTATACATAAAATGATGTAAGAAAATGATAACTAAAAAATAAACATTATAAAGAATATAATAATCTTACAAAATTTATATGTTCCTACAGAATGTAACCTATAAAAATATATATCAAAATTAATTAAAATTAATTTATAAGTAAAAAATGACTGTCAATTATAAATAGTTGTAATCTATTGAAAAGTAACATAAACATTTGTTTTTTTACGCACTTCTTTTTGCATAATTTTAAAATGAAGTGAATAGAAATGAAATGAAGAGAAGTATTTGAAGAATCCTTTTACTTATTTTTTCCCCTATATTTTATATAGAGAAAAAGGAGATAACACATGTGAATTGGCTGTATGTATCGAATCGAATCATTTGTAGGCTAGCTTCACTTTCGTCAAATCTATTCTTATTCTGATTAGTTAAATCTTGAGAGGCTTGAGTGCTCTCAAAAAACACAAGCAAGAACATTACTTTTTAGAATAATAATAAAGGACAAGAACCTAATTCTCGCTTATATCGCGTTGCGCGACATTGCACATTTCATAGTTTATGATTTACTTTCATCAAAAGTAAACGATTAGATGAAAGTAAACTATTAACTATGAAATTCACAATATCGCGGGACGCGATATTAGCGCAGAATAGACCCCCAGATTTATGTGAAATACATTGTCTGTTCTTTATTATTTATAACGAGGTTATTAAATTACATATTGAAAGAATTACATAAAAGTAACGCGCGTAGCGCGTCAAGTCTCTAGTATTGAAAAAAATTCAAGTTTATAGATTTATTTTGTGAAATTTGACAGTTTTTAAAACTTTTAGAATAATTAACAATATTTTTAATATATTTGAAAAATTATTGTGCAGAATTAAATATTTTTTAATAAATTTAAAATAAGTAAAAAATAAATTGAACATTTAATTAAAAAATATATCCCCATTTCTAAAAATCACATGGAATTACCATGTGGAACTTCCACATGGAATTTCCACATACTATTGACATGTAAAATTGATATTAAATTGTATATAACATTGAAGCATATTTTTTTAAAAGTCATCATTATTCTTAAATGAGTATAGCGAAATGAATAATAAAATATTTTGTTTCGCCCTAGAGCACATTTTTCGGTGAAAACGCGCCCTCGGGCGGAAAGAAATGCTTCTCTCCCTTCAAAGCAAGTACGTAAAATGTCAACTCAACATCGTGTGCATGCTCCGCATGCGCCCTTGGTGTGTTAATAACTATTAACATGTACCTAACGGTATGATATAATAATTTATTTGATATGAAATAATTATTTATATCATTTATATAATATATTTATACATGATATAATTATTTATTTAAATATGAATTATAATTTTCTTGTAATTAAATTTTTTTTCTCATTCCCGCAAACAAACGGACATATAATTAATGAAGGGTCTTTGTATTGAAAATATGAGTTTGCTTCATTTAATAAAGACATACATTTCCACTTTTAATATTTAATTTTATGTTTTTCTATTAACTAAATTAAAAAATAATTATAAATTGTCATCATTTATATTAACTAAATTTAACAATTTAAAATCATCGGATGTGTAGTCAACGTAAGGTTCATGGGATTATAGAAGTAGTGTTTTTTAAACATCGATAGTTTCAATAAATATAGTTATACTATATAATGTAAATTGTAGATTCTACAATTTACATTTACAAAAGCATTTCTTTCCAAACGCCCGAGGGCGCGTTTTCACCGAAAAATGCGCCCTAGGGTGAAACAAAATATTTTATTATTCATTTCGCTATACTCATTTAAGAATAATGATGACTTTTAAAAAAATATGCTTCAATGTTATTCATAGTATATTTTCTAGTTCTTATATAAATATGAATAATAATAAAAATATGTAGACAATCGTAAAAAATCACGCAAAATATGAAACATTACTGAATAATTTATAAAAACAGTACTGAGATCAAATACATTACGCAGAATCAACCGAAATTCAGTTCTGTAGGATTAAAAATAATTTTCAAGATATATAAATAATTTCACGTGTTAATTCCATGTGGTAATTCCACATGGAATTACCACATTTCTTTTTATATACAATTTAATATCAATTTTACATGTCAATAGTATGTGGAAATTCCATGTGATTTTTAGAAATGATATAACCATTATTCTCTATGATAAAATCATAAAATTATATTTACCAATTGAATTCCGAACAAAAGAAGGAGATTTCACAAACGTGAACGTTTGAAGTAGAGGCATTACGACGCCATTGTTGGTGAACTAGTGTGACACATGTGCGTCAGTAGCTACTGAGGAGCGTATAAACAACCCTTATAGCAAATATGTCGTAAACGTTGCACAAACTTTGTATAAACTTTTGTAAACAGGTTAACCATTAACTTTGAAGTAAAGTGAGTCAGCATTAGCCTATAGTTGTACTGTCAAATATTTAATTTAATTAGTTTGAACAAATATTGTAGAATTTTTCCAAAATATATTTATTTAAATTTGTTTTTGCAAACTTATTATAAATATTATAGCTAAATTGATGCTAATAGCATAAATAAAAATAATATCCTTCGAGAATTGAACGCAAGATCTTTAGACTTAGAGTCGAGTATCTTTAACACATAGACCATGAACTCTTACATCATATGAATTATTAATTAAGAATATAATGTATACGCTATTGAAGCATCTACTGTGGCGCTGCGAGTGGCACTAATAGACATTAATTTGTATACACATTCTTGTTGACGTTTATGTAAATTTAACTCATTTCTATAAAAATGAGTGAGTTGCCGAAGAAAAAACGATTAACACGTGGATGTTGTATTGTCAATTGTGACTCGCGAGTTTCAAAAGATCCAAAAATACATTTTTATAGTTTACCCCCTTTACAATTACATGACGTGTTGTTTTTTTTGAGATGATCTCCAGTGGGTTTTTATAAATAAAAGTCCGCTTCTCTCAATTATTTGTTGGAGTTTTATTTTACTCGAATAACGAAAAGGTATTACAAATGACAAATTACAATTGAAATTAATAAGCTCGATTTAATACAAAATGAAAAGAATTTTATTTAGGTACAATAATATCAAAAGGTTTTGTTTGCAAATTAACTAGAAAAATTGTAATGCTAACAGCGCTCTCGTACCGAAAGCTTCGCTTTCGGTACTCGATGCGTGTTTGTTCCAACTTTCGCTCCGCTGCGCAAGACTGAAAAACGTCGTATCGGCCTCGGGCGCAGTGGCGCCCTCGGACGTAATGTACTATTTTTGTTTTAATACGCCTAGTTACAATTTTTTTCTAGCAACATAAACCTAATATAATAAAAGTAAACAAAGAAATAGTGTGACGTTAATTCACCTCAAAACTCCTCCTGAATTAACGCACTTCGTAAATTTACAAAAGTTTTCTTACATAAGGCCTTCGTCAGAATGTCAGCCAATTGCTGGTCACTTCTGATCGGTTCTGGCCTTACTGTCTTACCAATATTTTGTTGAATAAATTTTCTCGAGATTTCGATGTGTTTCTTTCCTTTGAACGTTTTCCCTTCGTGGGAATTTTTGAGCATATGTACAGCTAATCGATTGTCGATGTAGAGAGTCGTTGAATCATCTTCAATATGTTCAGTTCCATTGCAATTCTTCTCACTCAGCAAATGTCGTCAATTGCAGCTACGGCGGCTCTATACTCGGCTTCTGCTGTAGAGGTAGCAACTAAGTGTTGCTTTTGCGAGTACCAGACCAATGGACCACCTCGCATCAGCAGTACTCCTGTGGTTGACATCCTTGTTTCTCTGTCTCCTCCGAAATCCGAGTCAAAGTAAGCCTTCAGTTCGGAGTCTCCATTGAAGAAGATTCCAGCTTTCGTCGTACCTCTCAGGTACTTAAAAATACGTTTTACCATAGACCAGTGAACTTCTTTTGGACTTGCCCAGAATCTGCTGAGAAATTCGACAGCGAAGCTAATGTCAGGCCTTGAGATGGTGGATAGATACAATAGGCTACCAATCGCTTCTCTGTGGGGAATGTTGGTAATCATTGGTTGGTCGTTCGACTTCTCCATCAGCTCTTTAGTTAGTTCAACATCCATGGGAGTTGAAACAGCGTTGCAGTCACTGTGTCGCATCTTCTCAAGTTTGTGTATCACTTGAGTTTCTGTCATCGTCTTCCTTTGGTTCTTCCTTTTGTTTGTTCTCGTTTTCCTTTTCTTTGTCTTTCTGCTGCTCTTCTTCATTTTCAGACTCGTCATCTGTCAAATCTGGCTGTTGTTCTCTTTCTTCATATCCTACTTCCACTGATGACTTGCTCTCGACCTTACTTTCCTGGAATACGACGTTGTCTGAGCTAACTATTTTTCCTGTGTCTAGAAAATATACTCGGTAGCAGGGTGAATTCCACTCGTACCCTACCAGAGTTCCTTTCTTCGATTTTTGATCCATCTTTCCAGTTTTGTGCATTGGACTCAGCACATAGCACTCACATCCAAACGCTTTCAGCTTGTTTATGTTGACTTGACGTCCGAACCACAGTTGAGCTGGTGACTTTCCTTCAATGGTGCTGGTTCCTGTCTGGTTCAGGGTGAAGACGGCATAATTTGCAGCTTCAGCCCACAGTTTCTTCGACAGACCGTTTGCGTGTATCCCAGTGCGAGCAGCTTCAACGACCGTGCGCATTTCTCTTTCGACTCTTCCGTTTTGCTCGGGTGTGTACGCATTCGTGAAGGTATGGAGAATTCCCTTTTGCTTCAATATCTTTTCTGTTCGAGCGTTTTTTATTTCCTTTCCATTGTCCGACCTTAGACACTTTATTATTCTGCTAAGTTGATTTTCCACTAGGTTTATATAATCTTCAAGTCTGTCTGGTGCCTCATCCTTCGTCTTCATGAAATAGATTGTGCGGTAATGAGTGTAGTCATCCTTGAAAAGTAGGAAATATCTCGAGTTTCCCAGGGATGGCACACTTCCCTTGCCCATATCCACATGCACTAGGTCTAAGGGTTGCTTAGCATTCTTCAGATTTACTGGGTGTGATATTCTGGTCTGTTTCCCGTAGGTATAGCCTTCACAAATGTAGTCGTCCCAGTCATCGATGAATTTCTGTCCTTGGCATTTCAGGATATTCCTCACGTATCTGACGTTTTGGTGCGCAGCCGCTCATGCCAAGTTCGAATTGACATAATCAGAGTACAGTCCATGTTTCTTTCTCTCCTCAGCAGCATTTTGAAGAGATTCCCCTCTCTTTCCGCCATGACAACAGTCTGCCCGGTCTTCGGGTCAACAAACTTGGATATTTTGCTGTCAGCTTCCTGTTGAAATCCTTTGTCGAGTATCTGACCCACGGAGACAAGATTGAATCCCAGACTAGGCACGTACAGAACTCCTTTCAGTATTATTTGATTCCATTCATCACCGTCGTACGCTTCCAGTGGCACATCACCGATATGATTGAGACAGACTTGTTCAATTTTTCAAATTTTGTGAACCATTCACGGTGAGCAGACATGTGTTGGCTTGCCCCACAATCCTGGAACCAATATTCTCGTTTGCTATCCTCCTTGCTACTCAGCAGTGCCTTGGTGTTGTGTGTGATGTTCACAAGAGCGATAGGAGGTTGCTTGTGGTTTTGGTTTTTGTCATTCCTGGATTTGCACTCTCTTTTGCAAAGTGTTTCTTCTGACCGGATGAGTTGCATGCGTAATTCTTTTTGCAGTATGCTAAATATTTGGCGCAGGGCTTGCCTTGACATTCTTTCATGAAGTGTCCCTTCTTGCCCCACTTGTGACACGTTACTTGTTGTTTGGGCTTTCCTTGCTTGTTGCGTTGCTATTTGGATACTAAAGCATTTTGTACATTTACTTCAGGTCCTTTCCCAGCATCTTTCAGTCTTTCATCTTCCAACCTGAGTCTTTCTATCATCTTGTCCACAGTCTGATGATCTCTGGCTACGTTGTTCCATGCAGTCCTGAAATGAGCCAGCTTGGGTGGCAAAATGCTCATAATTCTGGTTATGATCCATTTATCGTTGATCGGTTCATTTGCTTGTTTTAATTCGTCAGTGATGCTAGTGATGATCATACAATTTTCTGCGGCTGATTTTGTCTCATCATACGTAAATGTGAAGAATTTTTGCCGAAGTCCTTCAGTAGTGATATCTGTTTGGGTTCCGTACATTGTGACGATTTTCTCCAGCATCTGGCGCGATGATCCACAGCCTACTAATTTTGTTGCAATTTGGCTACTAACATTGAGGCCTATGAGTGACTGTGCTTCAATGGCATGCTTAACCCATTCTTTCACTGCTGCATCGGTCGATGCACCAGCCGGTTTGAGTTTGTACCTATTGCAATATTATAAATATCTTTGGTCTTAAGTGCTAATTTAAGTTTCAGTCGCGATGACGCATAATTTACTACGCCTTGTGAATCTTCGCTCAAAGTTTCCAACTTGGACTTAACTGTGTCCATTTCTTGATTTAATTTATCAAATTTACCTGACTCACAATTTATAAACTATTTTTAAATTTAACTTCATCAGTTTTAATTTTTAACTTGACTTTTAAATTTTTTTTGCAATTTCCTGACGATTTTATTTTACAATTTTATCTTTAAATTGTTTTACTGACTTTCTGACAAACTTGCGTGCTTCATTTTACGTTGATGTGTCGATTTTCATGTCATTGCGTTGTCTGCTCCGATTTAGATTGACATGTGCCGGTAAGGTTTGAGGTTATGTTACTCTCAGCCGGTTTGTGATTTTCACTTGTTGCGTCTTTTTCTGGAGATCCTGACTTACTGCGACCCTGGGCCCATAATCTGTTGTTTTTTTTGAGATGATATCCAATGGGTTTTTACAAATAAAAGTCCGCTTCTCTCAATTATTTGTTGGAGTTTTATTTTACTCGAATAACGAAAAGGTAACTGACAAATTACAATTGAAATTAATAAGCTCGATTTAATACAAAATGAAAAGAATTTTATTTAGGTACAATAATATCAAAAGGTTTTGTTTGCAAATTAACTAGAAAAATTTAATAGTGTGTAATTTTCGTCGACAGAAAAACGTGTACATTTTGTAGCAAAAATAAAATTTATTAATATAATGACTTCATACCTTTTCGAACTTTCAAATACACCTAATTTTGCACAACAAAATTAGTTATATGGTTCCTTTCGATTAACAATAAATTGTTTAATAATCGTTGATTTCTTTTTGGAGCACACAATCATTCGCTTACACTTGCTTTTTCTTTCTTTTTATTTCATTTTAATGAGCTGCCAACTTAAATTACATTTTTGTTTTAATACGGATTCATAATTCGCTAGTCGCACGCGAGCGCGATTTATACACCCACAAATCGCAGATAAGCATCGAAATTAATTGGATATTACTGGAATTGTTTCTTGAGTCCTTAATCTAGTTTGGAATCGACAAATGAAGCATTTTTATGAGTCGGGGGTGTTTTATAAGCGGATTCATAATTTGCGAGTTTCACGCGAGCGCGGTTTATACGCCCACAAATCGGGGATAACCATCGAAATTGATTGGATGTTACTGGAATTGATTCTTGAGTTCTTAATCTAGTTTGGAATCAACAAATGAAGCATCCTGGTAGTGTGTAAATTAATGTTATATTCATGCACAAACATGAATTCATAATCTATAGTAGAAAATATTTTTTGAACAAAAAATTTTTTTTTGTGTTCGGAACGTTCCGATTTTTCGCCATATATTTAAATTAAAAGGAAAGCACGAACAGGTAAGTAAAATTGAATTATTAGTGTAAAATTTATATTTGTATACGCTATGTAAGCTTCGAACTCAGCGCCCTCAGCGCCTAATGACAGACTAGAAAATACAGCGCGCACTTCGCGCGCGTCCACTATGCGGTATATTGAGTAATAAAACTTTGGTATGATAACATATTATACAAAATATAATTTAGACTTAGCTATATTTTGTAATACTTCATATTTTTAGACTTTATCGAATGTTTTCACAATAAAACATTCGATAATAAAACAATAATATATATGTATCTTTATATGTATATGTATTATAATATATGTATGTGTAATATTTAATTATTTATTAATTAATATAATAATTACTACCTTGAATTCGATACGAAGATCACTTTTTGCCGTGCCGAAGGTTGCAGCACGACTGTGCTATTTGATAGTCGAAACTGGCCGGCGCGAGAGAAAGTAGTCCTTTTAGGGGCTGACCAATCATGAATTTTGAGATGAAATAAATCTACCAATCACGATTTTCCACCTCGAAATTCATGGATTTTTTAATAAAGGAAGGATTAGTCTTTTAAAAAACAATATATATTAGATTTTAAAACATTTGCATACGTGATATGAGTAACGATTGTAACAATACAAGATATTTCCTGACATATACGACTCTCATTCATAGCGCGTGGTCAAAGTATGTCCTGGAACGTGTTAATGTCAAGATACGAATATAAAAAACTTAGATATACCTTAAAAACATATAAAGCAATAGTTATTGCAATGAAAGAATACAAAAGAAAAAAAAACAAAAGAAAAATCTTTTGTAGACAATCGATTTATGAAGATTACATCGCAAACATTATATTATAAAAATCAATAGATTTAAAATGATTTTGTGCAACGTATAACATTTTATTTATAACATACGTTTACACGTTGAACTTCTGAAGTATTATATATTATGTTACCAGATGTAAGTGAATGTGTCGAATTAGATGTTGGACATGGCAGATCACTTTGTATAGTACAAAATAAAGATATAGATTACTTATTATAATATTATGTTACCATAATTCAAGATAATGTAAGTTATGAATAATCTCAGTCATTTCTAGTTAGAAGTTCGTACTAATCACTACTATAACAAAACTGTCGCGCTTTACTTAAAAATGTATAAAAAACACAACTTTTACACAGTTTTATGCTCCTTTTTTCGGTAACGTTACCTACAAATCCACATCTAACGAGAATATACAATTCTTGATTTCTTGATATAATTTAGACTTAGCTATATTTTGTAATACTTCATATTTTTAGACTTTATCGAATGTTTTCACAATAAAACATTCGATAATAAAACAATAATATATATATATGTATCTAATAATATCTTTATATGTATATGTATATGTATTATAATATATGTATGTGTAATATTTAATTATTTATTAATTAATATAATAATTACTACCTTGAATTCGATACGAAGATCACTTTTTGCCGTGCCGAAGGTTGCAGCACGATTGCGCTATTTGATATTCGAAACTCGCCGGCGCGAGAGAAAGTAGTCCTTTTAGGGGCTGACCAATCATGAATTTTGAGATGAAATAAATCGACCAATCACGATTTTCCACCTCGAAATTCATGGATTTTTTAATAAAGGATTAGTCTTTTAAAAAACAATATATATTAGATTTTAAAACATTTGCATACGTGATGTGAGTAACGATTGTAACAATACAAGATATTTCCTGACATATACGACTCTCATTCATGAGAAATGAAATTTTCAAATATATAAAAAGTAAATGATAATTTCATTATTATTATTTCTTATTGAAATATTTACTTGATTCGTTGCAATTCGACACTTTTAAATTATTTTCATCTAAGATTATTCCATTTTTTTCTCAAATTCAAAGAAGTAAAATTGAGATATCATTTCGAATTACTTACTTCGTGCCCTTTGCAATATTGTATTGTTAGTATTAAGAATATCCTTCACGCTTGGTACATTCGCGAAACCTTTATCAATTAATGTATTTATCGCCAACAATAA
>JABFPJ010005424.1:0-12224 GCA_022817425.1 Gryon sp. ZL-2020
CTCTTCCTCTAACCCAGCTATGAAGATGAGAAACCAGGAAACAAGAATGGTTACAGCACCAATAGCAGCTGGACGAACAGGACCTTCGATGATATCAGGACGATGGGATACACCAACGTTTGATGGAAATAAGCAGCCAAAGCTTTTCCTCGCAGAATTTGAGGAATATTAGAAAGCCATGAAACTGTGTGATAGTCAATTTGATTATTTAATGACATCATGCATGAAGGGTACAGCCAGTGATTGGTGGAGATTAGTAAAGAATGAGATCAGGGATTTCTAGAGCTTCAAATCCAAATTCATGAAGCGGTATTGGAATGAAGAAACACAACATAAAATGAGGCAGAACTTGGAATTTGGATATTTCGACGAAAAAGGCAAGTTATCTCGTCTGGAATACTCCATCAAGAAAATAAACAACTTGAAGGATCTGGAAGTACCGCCCTCTGATCAGCAGATTATGAGGTCATTGTCTCGACACTTTTCTGACGATGTGCGACAAGCATATCTGATCAGGGGACCAAAAACAATGGAGGACTTTATGAATCTACTGGAATGATTCGATAGAACGGGAAAATTAAATAATAGAAGTGCTGGAAACCAACAGGGACCAGGAGGAAGACAGAATCAACAACACCAAGGAGCACCAGGGGGGAATCGCAACAATGACCAAGCTCGAAGATTTAGGGGAAATAGAAATCGACCACAGGTGAACCAAATCATGGTTAATGAACCAGAGGTATATCCAAGCACCTCTACGGCACAGGAAAACTAATAACTCCTGTGTTAGATGAGAAAAAAAGGAGAGATGAAATGCCATCTAGCACAGGAGAAAGAAGCATAAGCGAAATAATGAAAGAGACAAAGGAGGAGGACACAAAGGGATATAAGTGCCCAAGAATCAAAATGAAAATCCAAGGAGTGAGTACAGAAGCGTTAATAGACACTGGTAGTGAGATAACGTGTATCTCAGAGGAATTCTACGAAGAGAACAGGGAGAAGTTTCTTGCCTGTCCAACCCTGCCAGTGGTGGGAACGACCATCACAGGAGCAACAGGAGGAAGACCAGTGAAAATAAAGAAGCAAATCTATGCGGAACTTGAATTAAACACAATAAAAACAAATCAAGCGGTTATCATTGTCCCACGATTAAAGCAAAAGTGCATAGTGGGAATAGACCTAATGAAGGTCTTGAGAAGTCGAATTGACTTGGAGAAGGAGATGGTGGAGGTAGTAGGAGAAGATGAAACCGCACAGATAAATTTTATTGTGGAAAGTGAGGAGAGCATAGAAGAGATAAATATTAATCTGGTCAATAGGGACAAACAAGGACTGACAAAAGAAGAGATAGAGGAGAAAATAAGGAGCTGCCATCAGCTAGAAGAAGAAGAAAAACGGGATTTTCAAGAATTAATAAACAAATACAGGAGGATTTTCGACAAAAGACCCGGAAGAATCAGTACTTACCAACATCGATTAGAAGTTAAAGAAGACAAATCTTACAATGTAAGACCTTATGCAATCCCAGACAAATATAGAGTAAAGGTAAAACAAGAAATCGACAAGATGATGGAATGGGGAATCATTCAAAGATCGAAGAGTACGTTTATAAATCCAATCGTCCCAGTAATAAAGAATAGTGGAGAAGTAAGGCTATGTTTGGATGCTCGAAAGCTAAATGAGCTGCTAGTAGATGACTTTGAGTGCATGGAGAAAATTGAAGACCTTCTAAAAAGGTGCTGGGGGGTAAAAACGTTAACAACACTCGACATGACTCAGAGTTTCTGGCAAATTCCACTGCATCCTGATTCATACAAATACACAGCTTTCCAACATCAAGGAAAATGCTATGAATTCACCGTGGTTCCTTTTGGATTGAAAACCAGTACAGCAGCTTTGGTAAGGGCATTGGATTCCATATTGAGTAATATACCAGGAGTAATACAATTTGTGGATGATATTCTGCTGACTTCGAAAACAGTAACAGAACATCTAGAACTGTTAGATGAGGTGTTTGGGAAACTGCAAGAATGCGGAGTAACATTAAACATCAACAAATAGGAATTCTTCAAAAAGGAAGTGAAATTTTTGGGACATATGATATCAACTCAAGGAATAAAGGCTAATCCTGAAAAAGTATTGGCAATTCAGGAATTCCCTAGACCAAAGAACATAAAACAGATGAGAAGTTTTATGGGAACCATTAACTTCTACTCAAAATTCACAAAACAACATGCAGATGAAATTGTGCCCCTTCTGGAGTTAATTAAGAAAGGAGTTAAGTGGAAATGGACAGAGAACCAGGAAGCAGCCTTTCAAAAAGTTAAAAAATTATTCATCGATACGGTAGTCCTGAAGTACCCGGATCCTGATAAGAAATTTTACCTTCAGACAGACGCCACTGATGTGGCTTTGGGAGCAGTATTATATCAAAAGGATGAAGAGGGAAATCATATGGTTATATCTTTTGCCAGCAGGACATTGAAGAAAGAAGAACTTACATACTTTACAACGGAAAAAGAACTTCTTTCTATAGTATGGGCACTGAATAAGTTCCGAACTTACTTGATAGGAAGAAAATTTACTATTGTGACGGATCACAAGGCTTTAACATTTCTGAAGAAATGTAAGTTGGGCAATGCTAGGCTAACCAGATGGATATTAGCCATACAGGATTACAACTTCGACATTGAATACTGTCCTGGAAAGGATAACATAGTAGCAGATGCATTAAGTAGAAATTGTCCAGGTATTGAAAAAGAAGAATTAACCAAAGATCATAGGATTGCAATATTCCAACTAGCCCGGAAGATGTCAAGAGAGCTGGTAAAGCGTATGATGAAGATGGAAAATGAACAGGATTCCGATGACATATGGAAAGAAAGAAAGAAAAATTTAGATAAACATTTTGACATTAAAGAAGGAGTGTTATACAAGAATGATAGAGTTTGTATCCCTCAACAGATGGTCAATCTACTCATAGATGAAATTCATGAAATTTATGGTCATCTAGGACCCAAGAAATGCTATCGTTTGATGAGGGAGGTCTTTTATTTTCCAAAAATGGCAAAGAAGATTAGACAAAGAATAGCTTCTTGCGATTCTTGCCAAAGAAACAATGTATCAAATCAAACTCGTTTTGCAGAAATGCAAAATATATTGCCTGATCAACCCAACGAAATTCTATCAATTGATTACCTTGGTCCTTTACCAACAGCAAAAGCAGGATTAAAACATATCCTAGTTACCATTGATGTCTTTTCTAAATATGTGAAGCTATTTCCAATGAAGAAGGCTAATACTCGAACAACCCTCTCGAAGATCTTTAAGGAGTATGTGCCATTGTATGGAAAACCAACGAAGATACTGAGCAGGAACACAATTTACATCTGATCTATGGATAGATAGATTAAAAGAAGAAGGAATACAAACAATCTTAACATCCATTCGACATCCACAGGCAAATCCAGTAGAAAGAGTAAACCGAGAATTAGGCAGGTTCTTCCGAACCTTCCTGAAAGAGAAACATTCCATTTGGTTAGCTTGGGTCCCTATAATAGAGACCTGTATCAACGAAGTTCACCACGACACCACTGAAGAAACACCAATAGAGACTCATCTTGGGATCAAACCCACTAAGATATGGCGCAAGTGGTTTCATCAGAATGAAGAAAAGAAAGATCGAGTAGAACAATTGGGACTAGTACGAGAAAGATTGAAGAAGAAGGCAGAAAGGCTTCGAAGAAGATTCAATAAAGGACATAGACTTTTCAAGTTTGAAGAAGGGGACTTGGTCTTGGTGAAAGCTTGCAACACTTCAAATGCTCCGGAAAAGAGATTAGCCAAATTCATGGCTCTCTATGAAGGACCATATAAAGTAAAAAGGAAGATCAGGAAAGAAAGATACGTCCTGGAGGACCCAATAATGAAAAAAGAAAGAGGCATGTTTCATTCCGATAACCTGAAGCCTTACTTTCACAGAAACGATGACCAACGAGTGGGCAACGACTGAGGACCGCTATTCCTCTTTTAACCCGGAGCGTCAAAATAATAGGAGCATACAGTTTTGCTGTGTACGCTCGCCACAAGACCTGGCAGTCAGAACACCTGTTCAGCAGAACGGATACCGCGAGGAAATGGCAAGAAGGCCTCCCCTGTGCAGTAAGCCTGACATATCCAGAGGGAGAAATCTGGCTGAGAGGGCTTCTGCACAAAGAGGAGGAGGAATGGAAAGTGTTTCTCGTGGACGCTGGGTTCAACGCCACGGGGATCAGAAGGGTAAAGGCCCTTTATCCACATCCCAAAGTGCTGTTATTCCCTGGCCTTGGAGGGAAAACGCCCCCCCCGTAATGCTCTCTGGGCAGCTGCAAGTGCCCGAAAATTAAATCGGTGGGTTAAGCGGGCGAATGATCGGGGTACCCTCCACTACACCCGAACGGCAAGGGGTATTATAAGGGCCCGAATTCGCCTGGAGAATGGTCGATGGCTGGGAGAGAGCTTGCTGAAAAGAGGTTTGGCAAGGGCAGAAGTTGGAGGGGAGCACATTCTCCCTATGGGAAACCCCGACTCAGAGGATGAAGGTGTCATCTGTTGATTACAGATGCCAAAAAAGAGGAACGCGGCGTATCTCAGGCGGCTAGAAAGAAGAGCGGAGGAGAGGAAGAAGAAGAAGAAGGAGGAGCAGCAGCAGCCAATCGCCTGAACACCTGAGCAATTTTCTCAGGGGGCCCTCAATGATGCTTTGCAGTTAGCAATGTATCATTTTGAGAGGGCCCAACGAATCCTGAGGCGCTGTTGTCTCCTTCCTAAAAGGAAGGAAGAGCTGGAGAGGGAGATGATATATCTCTCCTCCAGGATAAAATAGTTGACAAGGGAGATAGGGCTGAGAAGGGAGAAAGCGAGGCGTCGCCTATTCGTATAGACTTTTTGTATTATTGTTATTTTTATTTTAAGTTTTATCCTTGTTAGATCATTTGTTTCTTTTAATCAGCGAGTTTCTTATTTAATTTTCTTCTAGTTTTATATTATTTTGTCAATCCATCGTTGTTCCTTAGTTTTCTTTCAGATCATTGTTGAATTTTTCATAGATATCATTATTATTATTATTTTATTATCGAATTTGTTATTATCATTTTAATTTATTGAGCCAAAATTGCGGCGTTTAACTATTATTTAATTAAAGAAAAATTTTGAAAAAAATTAAATTAGTCTCTTCTTAAGTTCCCAATTTGATTGGAGGGGGTGATGTAACATTCCGGAATCTGAAAATAAAATGAATTAATTAAAAAAAATGAAATAAAGTCTTGTAAATAAATAAATAAATGATTTTACCTCGGGCGTTGACAGACAATCAACGCAATTTGTTTTATCTTCAAAAGAAAAATCCGGGAAGTTACATCTGAAAAAGAAAGAAGAAAAATATTAAGTAAACAAAGTGACATTTTGAGGTTATGCTGCCAAGCATAATTCAAAATGAAAAACATTTAAATGAAATAATAAAGAAAAAATACTTACTTGCGAAAGAACTCTCTCTCTCTTCACAAACTGCACTTCACCGCAACAGCAACGCAACCGCACCGCAACAACAGAGCAACCACATTGCTAACGCAGCGAAAATCACACCGTAAACAAACGGTACCGTACACATGACAGCTGTCTGCTGTGTGACCTACCGATAAAACATGGCGCTGCATAAAAGACACGATCTACTTTACCGACCGAAATACACTTAGTAGTTCACTTATTGAGGCGCAACAAGATGAACAAAACTTTCTCGTTTGCAAGTTGACTCTCGTTGCATATAAGTGCTCGCGTGGAAACCAGTTTCGTCACTTGACTTGACTTCACTTGACAGTTTTTTCCACAAGTTCGCGCAACGCGAGTAGTACCAAGACCCAGAGTCACTTACCGCAAAGGTAAGTAATAAAAAAGGGTAAAGGGGATCTTCCTTGAGGATCACCCTTATAACGTGGACGAAACATAACCTCTTTTTCTTTTTAAGAAAGAGCCAGGTTAAAAAGAAGAGAGTGAGAGAGAGAAAGAGAGTAGTGGAGAAAGGAGAGGGAATAAGGAAGACTGGGAACGAGAGAGAGAGAGAGAGGAGAGAGAAAGAAAGAGTGAGAGCGAGAAAGAAATAGTGCGAGAGTAGCCCCTTACCGAAAAGGTAAGTGGTATTTAAAATAAACTGAAAAAGTTTGAGGTTATTTTTCTCCGTGGGTCTAGAAATTTAAAATTTAAATTGTAAAATTATATAAGCGGGAAAATTTGAAATGTTTTGGCGATGAATTTAAGATAAAAATTGTTTTGGTGATCAATTTAAAAATACAATTGTAAGAATTATTTTGGCGGCAAATTTGAAAAATTAATTTTGTATTATTGAAATTTTATTAATAAATTCACAAATTTAAATTATAATTTATAAATTATTAAATAACTCAAACCTTTTCATGGGTCATATAAAATGTCATTCTAAAGATACCCTAAAAGTTTCAAGTGGAACAAACTTTTGAAATATATTTTAAATTATTTCAAAACGTTAGGATGCTATTTTGGGACTGTTCCGATCAACGCCACGGTTCCATAATTTTTGTGTTATATAGAATGTCATTCTTAATATACCCTAAAAGTTTCAAGTGGAACAAACTGTTGAAAGTATGTTTTAAAAAATGTCAAATCTTTCGGACGCTGTTTTGGGACTGTTCCGAACAACGTCTCGGTTCCATTATTTTTTTGTCATATAAAATGCCATTCTGAAAATACCCTAAAAGTTTGAAGTGGAACAAACTGTTGAAAGTATATTTTTAAATATTTTAAATATTAACGCTGCGGTTCCATAATTATATAGATATAATTATATATATAGAATGTCATTCTTAAGATATCCTAAAAGTTTCAAGTGGAACAAACTGTTGGAAGTTTATTTTAAAAAATGTCAAATCGTTGGGACGCTTTTTTGGAACTGTTCCGATCAACGCCTCGGTTCCATCATTTTTTGTGTCATACAAAATGTCATTCTAAAGGTACCCTAAAAGTTTCAAGTGGAACAAACTGTTTAAAGTATATTTTTTAATTTGTCAAAACTTTGGGACGCTAGTTTGGGACTGTTCCGATCAACGCATCGGTTTCAATATTTTTTGCGCTATATAAAATGTCATTCTAAAGATACCCTAGAAGTTTCAAGTGGAACAAACTGTTGGAAGTATATTTCAAAAAATGTCAAATATTTGAGATGCTCGTTTGGGACTATTCCGATTAACGCCACAGTTCTTTAATTTTTTGTGTCAAATGAAATGTCTCTCTAAAAATACCCTAAAAGTTTCAAGTGGAACAAACTGCTGAAAGTATATTTTAAGAAATATCAAATCTTTGGGACGCTAGTTTGGGACTGTTCCGATCAACGCATCGGTTCCACAATTTTTTGTTTCATATAAAATGTCATTCTAAAGATACCCTAAGAGTTTCAAGTGGAACAAACTGTTTGAATTATATTTAAAATTATTTCAAATCGTTGGGACGCTATTTTCGGACTGTTCCGAACAAAGCCATACCTCTATTATTTTTTTCGCTATATAAAATGTCTTTCTGAAGATACCCTGAAAGTTTCAAGTAGAACAAACTGTTGGAAGTATATTTTAAAAAATGTCAAAACTTTGGGACGCTAGTTTGTGACTACTGCGATCAACGCCACAGCTCCATTATCTTTTTTGGCATATAAAATGTCTTTCTGAAGATAACCTAAAAGTTTTAGGTGGAACAAACTGTTGGAAGTATATTTTAAAAAATGTCAAATATATGGGACGCTAGTTTGGGGCTGTTCCGATCAACGCCTCGGTTCCATAATTTTTTGTGGCATATAAAATGTCATTCTGAAAATACCCTAAAAGTTTCAAGTGGAACAACCTGTTGGAAGTATATTTTAAAAAATGTCAAATCTTTGGGACGCTATTTTGGGACTGTTCCGATCAACGCATCGGTTCCAAAATTTTTTGTGTCATATAAAAGGTCGCTCTTAAGATAACCTAAAAGTTTCAAGTGGAACAAACTGTTGGAAATATATTTTTAAATATGACAAATCATTGGGTCACAATTTTGGGACTGTTGCCATCAACGCCACGGCTGCCACATTTTTTGTGTCATATATAATGTCATTCTTAAGATATCCTAAAAGTTTCAAGTAGAACAAACTATTGGATGTATATTTTAAAAAATGTCAAATATTTGGGACGCTAGTTTGGGACTGTTCCGATCAACGCCTTGGTTCCATAATTTTTTATGTCATATAAAATGACATTCTGAAAATACCTTAAAAGTTTCAAGTGGAACAAACTGTTGGAAGTATATTTTAAAAAATGCCAAATCTTTGGGACGCTATTTTGGGACTGTTCCGATCAACGCATCGGTTCCAAAATTTTTTGTGTCATATAAAAGGTTACTCTCAAGATACCCTAAAAGTTTTAAGTGAGACAAACTGTTGGAAATATATTTCTAAAAACGTCAAACAATTGGGTCACAATTTTGGGACTGTTCCGATCCACGCATCGATTTCAATATTTTTTGTGTTATATAAAATGTCATTCTAAAGATACCCTAAAAGTTTCAAGTGGAACAAAATGTTGGAAGTATATTTTAAAAAATGTCATATCTTTGGGACGATAGTTTGGGACTGTTCCGATCAACGCCACGCCTCCCTAATTTTTTGTGTCATATAAAATGTCATTCTTAAGATACCCGGAAAGTTTTAAGTGGAACAAACTGTTGGAAGTATATTTTAAAAAATGTCGAATATTTGCGACGCTAGTTTGGGACTGTGCCGATCAACGCATCGGTTCCAAAATTTTTGGTGTCATATAAAAGGTCACTCTTAAGATAACCTAAAAGTTTCAAGTAGAACAAACTGTTGGAAGTATATTTTAAAAAATGTCAAATATTTGGGACGCTAGTTTGGGACTGTTCCGATCAACGCCTTGGTTCCATAATTTTTTATGTCATATAAAATGACATTCTGAAAATACCCTAAAAGTTTCAAGTGGAACAAACTGTTGGAAGTATATTTTAAAAAATGCCAAATCTTTGGGACGCTATTTTGGGACTGTTCCGATCAACGCATCGGTTTAAAAATTTTTTGTGTCATATAAAAGGTGACTCTCAAGATACCCTTAAAGTTTCAAGTGAGACAAACTGTTGGAAATATATTTTTAAAAATGTCAAACAATTTGGTCACAATTTTGGGACTGTTCCGATCCACGCATCGATTTTAATATTTTTTGTGTTATATAAAATGTCATTCTAAAGATACCCTAAAAGTTTCAAGTGGAATAAAATGTTGGAAGTATATTTTAAAAAACGTCATATCTTTGGGACGATAGTTTGGGACTGTTCCGATCAACGCCACGTCTCCCTAATTTTTTGTGTCATATAAAATGTCATTCTTAAGATACCCTGAAAGTTTTAAGTGGAACAAACTGTTGGAAATATATTTTTAAAAATGTCAAATCATTTGGTCACAATTTTGGGACTGTTCCGATCAACGCCTCGGTTCCATAATTTTGTGTGTCATATAAAATGTCATTCTAAAGATACCCTAAAAGTTTTAAGTGGAACAAACTGTTTGAAGTGTATTTTTAAATATTTTAAATCTTTGGGACGCTATTTTGGGACTGTTCCGATCAACGCCTCGGTTCCATAATTTTTTGTGTCACATGAAATGTCACTCTAAAGATACCCTGCAAGTTTTAAGTGGAAAAAACTGTTTAACGTATATTTTTTAATTTGTCAAAATTTTAGACGCTAGTTAGGGACTGTTACGATCGACGCCACGGTTCTAAAATTTTTTCTGTCATATAAAATGTCATTCTTAAGATACCCTAAAAGTTTCAAGTGAAACACTCTGTTGGAAGTATATTTTAAAAAATGTCAAATTTTTGGGACGCTAGCTTGGGACTGTTCTGTTCAACGCCTCGGTTCCATAATTTTTTGTGTCTTATAAAATGTCATTCTAAAGATAACCTAAATGTTTCAAGTGGAACAAACTGTTGAAAGCATATTTTTAAATATTTTAAATCTTTGGGACGCTATTTTAGGACTGTTCCGATCAACAACTCGTTTCCATAATTTTTTGTGTTACATAAAATGTCATTCTAAAGATATTCTAAAAGTTTTAAGTGGAACAAATTGCTTAAAGTATATTTCATAATTTGTCAAAACTTTGGGACGCTAGTTTGGGTCTGTGCCGATCAACGCATCGGTTTCAATATATTTTGTGTTATATAAAATGTCATTCTAAAGATACCCTGAAAGTTTCAAGTGGAACAAACAGTTGGAAGTATATTTCAAAAAATGTCAAATATTTGGGATGCTAATTAGAGACTATTTCGATTAACGCCACAGTTCTATAATTTTATGTGTCAAATGAAATGTCACTCTAAAAATACCCTAAAAGTTTCAAGTGGAACAAACTGCTGAAAGTATATTTTAAGAAATATCAAATCTTTGGGACGCTAGTTTGGGACTGTTCCGATCAACGCATCGGTTCCACAATTTTTTGTGTCATATAAAATGTCATTTTAAAGATACCCTAAGAGTTTCAAGTGGAACAAACTGTTTGAATTATATTTTAAATCATTTCAAATCGTTGGGACCATATTTTCGGACTGTTCCGATCAACGCCATAGCTCCATTATTTATTTTGTCATATAAAATGTCTTTCTGAAGATACCCTAAAAGTTTCAAGTGGAACAAACTGTTGGAAGTATTTTTTAAAAAATTTCGAATATTTGGGACGCTAGTTTGGGACTGTGCCGATCAACGCCTCGGTTCCATAATTATTTGTATCATATAAAATGTCATTCTGAAAATACCCTAAAAGTTTCAAGTGGAACAAACTGTTTAAAGTATATTTTTTAATTTGTCAAAACTTTGGGACGCTAGTTTGGAACTGTTCCGATCAACGCATCGGTTTCAATATTTTTTGTGTTATATAAAATGTCATTCTAAAGATACCCTAAAAGTTTCAAGTTGAACAAAATGTTGGAAGTATATTTTAAAAAATGTCATATCTTTGGGACGATAGTTTGGGACTGTTCCGATCAACGCCACGGTTCCATAATTTTTTATGTCATAAAATGTCATTCTAAAGATACCCTAAAAGTTTCAAGTGGAACAAACTGTTGGAAGTATATTTCAAAAAATGTCAAATATTTGGGATGCTAGTTTGGGACTATTCCGAATAACGCCACAGTTTACGGAACACGGTCCACCGCGTGACAAATTGGCGACCGTGACAAGACGCCGAGAGCGTGTTTAGGCAAGGATTTGTTCGGCTTTGAACGTTGAGTCGAAGTTTGACTTCCTCTGTCCGCCGATCAGCGCCGGGTTCAACGTACGCGCAACTACAACAATAGATTTTTGAAACAAGTGTTTCGAAACAAATGTTTCGAAAATCTAAATCGTTTGCAAAACTTTGTGTTGCAATTGAAATTTGAAAATTTTTAATTGCAATTCAATTATATTTTGCAATATTTAAAGTTATTTGTTGTGCTGCAAAATTCGAGTTTGTTTGTTTTTCTCAAACTTGAATTTTGCGACGAATAAAAATTTTTTTATTTGCCTTTTGCCCCTCCATGATAAATTTGCGCGCACACACAATTAATGTTTAGCCCTTTTTAGCCCTTTAAATTAAAATTTTTGCCAAAGTTTCAAATTTTTGCCCCAAATTTAAAATTTTTTATTTGTTTGCAGCCACAAACAAAATTGTTGCCCCTTAAATCATTAAATTGTTTAGCCCTTTTTAGCCCTTCTTACTTTTCAGCTGCCCTTTTGCCGAAATAATTTGCTTTTCCCCCAAATTTTAATAGTGATCGACCTGAGAGGTTGATTACAACCTAAAATTAGCCAACTTTTTGGCCAAATTGATTAGCCCTTTTTACCCTTTTTTCAGCCCTTATCTTTTTCAGTTAGTCCTTATAGCCCTTTCGCCGCCCTTTTGAAAAATTAAGCCAAATTTCAATATTTTTCAATTACCATCGGCGCATAAGAGTCATTAGAGCCGCGAATCACAAAGCCCTTTTCTCATTTCATTAGCCCTTTTTAGCCCTTTTTTGCCCTTTAAAGCCCTTTTGCCAAAATTAGCCATTTTCCCCATATTCATCGCAATTGCAATTGATTTGAGACATCTTTTGCAGTCCTTAGCCCTCAGCCCTTAGCCCTTTTCGCCAATTTTGTGATTT
>JABFPJ010005425.1:0-12222 GCA_022817425.1 Gryon sp. ZL-2020
TTGATTTTGTATTTATTCATTATTTAATGCAACCGAAAAATCTTTATTTTTCAAATTAATATATCATAATTTTATTCTTTAACTTAAATAGAATTTTAAATAATCTTATTTATGTTTATTCAAATTTAAATTTTCATAAGAACCAGAATTGACAATTATATTAATTATTATATTATATATATTAACTTATATTGACAATTACACAGATTCTAATTCAGCGATTGCCTTACGTTAAATTCACCAATTACCTCAAAAATATAATCCAAAATTTAAGTTAAAATGTCACGTTTAAAGTCCTATCAAACCTTTTGTTTTTTTTTTTTTTTTTCAAATTATTTTATGATAAAATATTGGTCTGTACTTGTATTATTAAATTAAATCATTGCAAAAAGTATTTTTTGAAATAAAATATTCATTTGATGTTTTAATAAAATTTGTTATATTAATAACATTTTATTAAAAAGATTGATAATATATTATTTAAATAAAAATACTTGATTTGCATGGATAAGGTTTTTTTGGCATTGATAGAACAAGAACATAACACCAATTATTTTATCATAAAACATTAAATTTGATAAAGTTAAAAGATTCGGTACTATATCAGTACTAAAATCATGGAGTTATACTTAAGCTAATGTTTGTATTACAAAAAAAAGTACTTTTATAAAACAATTCCACGCTGATTTATTTACATTATAAAAGAATGAAACAATGTCTTCCTCTTGTAATATAGATAAAAAAGGATTAAATGTTTCTGCACATAGGTTCATTTAGTGTACTTTCTTTATAATAAACAACAACTAGTTGAAACATAACTCCATTTCCTCGGCATTAATCATTTCATCTTAAGTACTTTGTTTGCCTCACGCGGAAAAGTGTTTTAATCCTATCGATTGTAATTCAACAAAAGCTTCATTTTCAGCATGGAAGAATCTAGGCTCAACACTTGGTCTCAAGCGTATCGCTGCGCAGCTTATCGAGCTTATTCTCTGCGACCTCGTCGAGTGATACAATTTCAGTACCAGTGGGCGAGCAGCTCAACGTAGTGGCCTCACTTGCAGGCGAAGTGACGCAACTACCCATAGTGTCCTTTCGCAGACACTGTATATTAAGCGCAAGTTCCGCTTGCGCCTGCACATCTTGTTTCAATTTAAACGGACTGCGCGCGCGCGATACATGATGCAGCGGACTCTCGGGACTGACGCTGTTGTCGCCCGCGAGAATCTTGGAGCTGGCAGCAAGTCGACTCGCGCACGGCGAGTACTTGGACAGATTAACGTCCGGCTCAATGGTGAGCGACGAGCGACTAAGTTTGCGCAATTGTTTGCACAAGCTTCGCTTATTTTCCGCGCACTTGTCCAAAATAATTTTATCCTGACTCTTTGATTTCTCCAAATTACGGCCGAAGCTACGTGCGCTTCGATTGTACCAAGAAGAAAACTTTCTCGAGTCTTGAGTCTTGGAACGAGTCTCGTCCAGACTTTCCGCGCACTTTTTTGTTTTACGTATAGGTGGCGCTTTCTTTTTACCTCCTTGTGCAGCGTCAGTCTTCATGTCTTTCGAATTCACGCTCTCCATTGACTTTGCCGTTGCTTTGTCCGTCGATTTGATGTTAAGGTTGCACTTAGGACTGGCTTTGTCTTTGCCATTTGATTGTTTGTTGTTATCTTTGTTAGGATAGAGATGACGCGAATCAACCGACGTATCCTCTGAGGAGCTGCGTCGTCGGGACACGGAACGGGACTCAACACGTTCATCCGCGAAGAACTTTTTGAATAAATCCGTCATATTGTCACAGAGGAGTATCGCGACGTCCTCTGCGGAAGGCGAATGCTATAGTAACTTCTCGGTCGGCGAACTTGTCGAGATGGAGCTGATGGTGTTGGAGTTGTTCGAAATCGAGTTGCCCTGGCTGTTGACTGTGCTTGGCGTGTGCCCGCCACCCTGCCCCCCCTGACTTTGGGAGAGGCTTAGTCGCCGTCAGTTCACCAACTCCACCGTTACAAATTGCTTCAGTCGCTCGAGATATTGAGTGAATAGCTCCACGTCGTTGTGACCGGCACCCTACAAATTTTATTCAATTCATTTTGCTGCTACCATATTCATTCACTCCAATTCAACTATTCATTGACATGATGCCAATTATATAGTCACAAATAATTATCATTAGTATTGATAATGAATATCATATCAATGAATCGAACATTAATATTCCACGAGAAGGATTGAATTAATTAATCTTCATACATACAATGGTTGATTATTAGAAATAGACTGATTATTCCGCATTATCATTACTTATTATTGCTTTTATTACTGTGCAATTTTGAACAACTTAGAAATGGTTGTTGAAAGAAAAAATGTAGTTGATAAGTTAAACTAAGAAAGAAAATCAATTACATTATAGTACTTTCATGCAAATATTTATCAATTTTTTATTGTAATATTTGTTGAATTTATAAAAAACCAGTTAAATGCATTATCATTTATTTTTACTCTACTGATTTTTTCCAATGTCACAATTTTAATCATAAAATAATTATTAATATTAATTACAATGAAAAAATATATTGTAATTCTCTTGCAAAATACATAATATAAAATACTTTTACATATTATAGTTGTAGAAAAATGCTTGAGCATTATTATGCAACAACCGTATTGTGATTTTTATCATCCACATAATCAGATTATTTAAGACGTAAAATTCAGTGTTAAGAAGTAAGAACGCAACCTTTAATATGCTACTTAATAATAATCATTTGTAAAAAATCAATAGTAATATAACTTATAATAGTTTTAACAAATATAAAATACACGTTTGTACGTTACATGTATACCTCAAACATTAAAAAACATACATCATATATGAATGTTATTGAACGCACTATGAAACTAATATTTAATTATTTCCTTTTTAACAGACTAGCAATTTAGTTACTTTCTTATTGTATGAAATGACTGTTAAACTATTTAGATCACAATTTAGTCACTTAAAATGTAATGATAATCTGAGATTATATTTTGAATCACTATTTGAACATCTAGAAAGTAATATCCGTCAGGCAGTTTGCAAGTGGATGGCATACTCGTAACGTATATTGTGTTATGTAAATTGAAATGAATTATATAAAATTATAAAAAGTATTTAAATGAAATTAAAAGTTAAATAAAAATATCATTTAAAAACTTGAGTGTAAAAAAAGTTACTTTTTAAGCATAAATAAATATTCAACAAATTAAAAGATTAAAATCAAACAGAAAATTACATCTGAAGCAGTCAATATTTTAATTTATCTTTATTCATAGATTTGTATATAATCTCTTGAATCTTATTTACGAAGATAAGTTATAATATACACTAATATACATTCGGCATGAACAATGTGTTTCATTGAGTCACTTTTATAAGCTTAAATTTCAAGAAAAACTTACAGTCTTGAAAATGCGTAAACATATATATTTATGTAATCTTTAATTACAGTTTTATTAGTTTAATAAAAAGCATTGATAATAAAATTTGACAACAAAGCAACTATGAAGCTAAAGAAAGTCAGATTGTTCAGAGAACTTGTTTTTAATAGATTTCTGCAAACAATATAAATGTGTATAATACTGCAGGAAGGTGTAAAACATTATTTTATTCACTTCACATGGCCCAGTTAATACAAATCAATACGATACTAAACAATAGGTTTACAATTTCAAGTTCTTTCTTCATTTTGTCCTGCCTTTATACATATGTGTATGTTTTTATTCATCCGTGTACATAAATGACGTTAATTTTAACTATATACGGTACGTTAATATAATTTGTCTTATCAATTAATATATTGACTGATACTATCATGTATGACAACTCTGAATCAAAAGTAACACAGAGACATATCAATAAATAACAAATAAATCAATTGCAATACCTCGACCCATAATGGCTCCACTGCTCTGGGACACCTTTCGTAAATTGCTAAACCATGGCTGAAATTAATAACCTCGTCATCTGTTCCGTGTATCACCAAAACTGGTGAAGTTATTTTTGGCACCTTATCTATACTGTAAATCATACAATTCTTCAATTAGTCAAACTATTTTGTTTTTCTTACAACTAAACGAAAGATTTAATCTTTCATAAGTATATCTTTAAAAGGCTTAACTTATTTTCTTATGAATTTAAATACATATCAACAATGTATGAAATAGTGAAGCAATAAATCATAATAATATAATGAGTTCATTAAGCTGGCATAACATTTAATTAGCGAAATACATTTTTGCTGAAACTTAGAAGGTTGAGACATATTAGAATTCTAAGAATAGAAAATGGAACATTGTGTGATTCAAATGTCAAAGTAATCTTTTTAATTCATCGCAAGACAATCAATATTATGTGAAAATCAATATTCAAATTTTGAAGTCAGTGCTGTGATGTAAAAATTTGATAGTCCACTTTCTACTTTATTTGAGACTATAAAACTGTATTTACAATTTAATAGACGAATTTCTGCATCACTTTTTTTAGTCAACTGGAAATATTGTTGCGCAATAAACGCAGCGGAAAATAATGTCAAGTGAAAGGTGAATAACACCTGTATATATTTATTCGAATAACTAAAATGCCGGTAATTCGTGTAATGTAATTGCAAATTGCCGTACAATGCAGTCCGTGTCGATGACTCCAAATGATTATTCATTAAGAAAACATCGTATACAAGTTTAACCAACAAGTTATTTGGTGTATGATTTGGTAACATTATTTTGAATATGTTTTAACATTTTGAATTTTTAATATAAAAAATTGTTATTTGAAATTGTTGCCGTTAAATTCTTTACTTCAAATAAAATTTTATTATTTGTGCGGAAAATTTGATTTTAGTACATTTATTTGAATCAAAAAATAAATGAATATTCATTATTTATTCGTACATTTTAAGAAAAAATTACACACGATAACTGAGAGTAAAATATTGATCAAATAAAAGAAATGTTTTGCTTTTAAATATTAACATCTGTCTTAACATTCTTACCAACTCACTGAAGGAATTTATTTTATCGAAAACTGAATAGAATTGCTGTTTCATTATTACAGGCTTTCCTTATTCGATAATTTTAATGAGTAATTGCAAAAAAACTAGTTTTCTTTTGTTAGAACTAAAATTGTAGACAATTCTTGTATTTTTCAATCATCAACATTTAAATTGGTGAATATGTCAGCATTGATTGTCAATGCTCAGTTATATTATCATTTATTTCAAGGAAACAATTCAATTTTTTATTAAAAAATATCCTATCATTTGTGATAATTAATCATAAGTAATATAATATAATAATCATAATAATATAAGTAATAAAAAAGTTTAAATAATGAAATTATATTTGTACGGAATGGAAGATATAAAGTGAGATGAGTAAAAATATGTGATTTAATAAAATGTTACTATTACATTTATTCGATGAATTAAAATCTGATTAAGGAGAATTAAGAAACGAATAAAAAAGATACAAAATATAAAGTGCATGTGCAATTTGAACTCTAAAACTGATGGCGAATTAATTAGAAAACTCCTTTCAGACAAGTCAAAAGAAGCTTAGCTTGTTCTTGATCATATCGAAATGAAAAATTGATTCTCATTTCGTATTACCAAGTTTAAGTAGTTTCTATCCATCAAGCTGAAACTTTTAAATTATACACAGAAATTAAACAACAGACAGCTATTTTGTAGCATTCCACTATAATAAATATATAATTATTTTTTATTTCAAATAAAACAATTAATCATAACAGTGCTTTCTTATCATCACAGACATTTGAGTATAAGTTTCTTATTCAGATTTTAATACCATAATTTGCGTTACATAAAAGTGCAGTTGTAACAGTAAACATGAAACTTTAGAATTAAATATCGTTGAATCTGCACTCGAGATCAATAACAAATTTAAAAAGTTAAATTTTTATGTCTATTTTAATGTAAGAAAGTTTTGTGACTTTTATCTTTGACATTACGTAATGCCAACAGCTTCTAAGGAACTTAAAGAATAAAAAATCGTTAATTAAAATAAAAAACAATTATCATTCAATTCTTAAATAGTTAAGTATAGAAATTCAGAATAAACGATATTTAATATTGATTTCAGTAAGTATTATTATTTAATGCTATTAATATTTAAGTACTTCTGTAATATCCTTAGTGAAATATTTAATATAAATATTTAATATTATAAACCGAGTTGATTGATTTTAATAACTAATAGGGCAAGATTTATGAAAAAACACACATTTAATTATGCCAAATTATAATATTTCTTAATGAGAATAATAAATAATTGAATAGAAAATTGTTTGTATATTTTAATATAAATATATATTTCGTGTTTATATTTCAATGTGTAACTGTAATTATTTTTTTTCAGTTCAATTATCTTTACTGCTTATATAGTTAATAAAATTTGTTTCTTAATTAATATGACTGTTCCTTTCTATACTTTCAAAATTCCATATCAAGAATAAAACCAATTCAATAAATCTCTATTGAAAAAAAAATCAAATGGAATGATGTCATTTCATACAAAAAATTCAATAAATTTGCGAACCTTGGGAAAGCGTCGAAGAACCACGTTCTTTTAGTATTGGGAAAAGCTACTCGCATCCCAGACATAAGTGGCGAATGAAGGACCACGGCCCCGACTTCGTATCTCGAGGCGAGGTCCACTGTGGGCACTGTTCCAATGCTCTGTCCGTACAAGATGATGTTCTCCGGACTGATTCCATACCTGGTTCTGAGCGCGTGCCACGCGGCATCAATGTCCGCATACAAATTCTTTTCTGAGGGTTTGCCCCCGGAGACCCCATAACCACTATAATCGTAGCTAAATATGTTGCAGTTAATTCTGGAGCCGAGGTTTAAATAAAAGCTGGACATTTGGCCAAGATCAACAGCATTGCCATGGGAAAAGAGGATGGTAAACCTGGCATTGGCGGAGCAGCGAACAAACAGACAGGCGATTCGATTGCCGCGCGATGTTCGCGCATAAAATCCTTCGACGGATTCCTTCTCGCGATCCGAGTATTGCCACTCGGCGCGTTCTGATAATGTAATTGTGTACTTGGAGCCCTCGTCCTCGACAAATGTGTACGTTGGATCCGGCGGCAGGAATGCAAGTTTCGCGGCTATCCGCGATGGACATGGCGGACAGCATAATAAACAACAAAGTTCGCTTAAACTCAATCCGTTCATCGTTTCTGCACCACAGATCACGAGTCCTTGCAAGTTCAGCGGTCACTCCTCACTATATAAAACAAAGAAAGTTTCATTTTTTTAATATGAATATATTTAATATTGATATTCTTATACATTTAACATTTTCTACAGATTAATTTTATTTTATATTAATTGTTTGCTTTAATTAACATTTCACTTTGTTCGTAGTATAAAAATGAAAATTTAAATTCACTATTGTGTATACTTAAACTTTAGTTACATGTATTCTTCTTAAGTAGTATCAAATAATTCGGATTTTCTATACCTGGATAGTTATATAAAAAAAACAATTTAAAAAATCTTATTGTACAATTAAGGAAAATAAACTACAGATTATTATCAAATAATTGTTTAAGCTCAATAAATTCTTGATTTTATGGGTATTTTTAAAACATAGATAAGAGTATGCACACAATTTTTAATTCCAATTTAATACATAATTTTACAGTATATTTTTTAATTTAGTTTTATGCTCAGGTAAAACAATAGTGAAGAAATATATTCTTCATTATTTATAATAAATATTCATTTAGAAAATGCATTTTTTAATTTGTCTTCAAACATAATTTCAACTAATTCTAAATATCTGTTTAATGTTCTTTTTATATTCGTTTGTATTACGCTGTTAATATGCAATACAATTTTAATAAATCAATGAAAGTTTAAAAACAATTTTGCATTCGATTATTATTTTCCTGATATTTTTATTTCGAAAAGTACAGTTACTTCAATGTCATATTAAGTGAAATCAGAAATGTCTATAAGTAAAACCTAACAAATAATGATAAATAAAAATCATTAATATAGTTTTATAAATAAGAAAAAATATTCCTGATATAGTCAAAAATATTTTATTGCAATAATATAACTCTCATAACTTGTACCAATTAACATCTTTTAGATACAATTTTATTATTAATTTGTTTCCAAGTAAATGACTTTATAATCTAAAATGATAAAACGTCTCTTTTATAAAACTTTAAATTAATTTCATCTTTTATTAAAAAATGTCTCAATTAACTTAATTATCAACAAAATGCTTGAAATTTATGCATAAAAAGAAAGCTGACTTTGTACTACATATTAATTAATAAAAAAAAATGATAAAATATGGTTTAAAAACTATACACATTAAACATTTAAAGACAAATAATATCTTTAAAACACCTTTGAAATAAATTACAAAGGCTTTCTAATTTACTACAAATGTTAATAAACAATTTGTATAAACAAAATACTCTTTTCTTGTCGTAAATACAAATGTTATAAAAAATTATGTTTCAACTATACACTTGCCAACAACAAAAAGTAAATGAAGAACAAGAAAAATGGTAGAAAAATATTAGGAATTAAACATTTAAACATCTACTTGGTAAAATAATATTATAAAACCTTTACAACACCTTCCCGACATCATAAAATTCCAGCTGACGTACAAACACAAAACATCGATACAAACGTGATTGAAAACTTACAAACGATTAAAAATATCACACAAGCGAGGACTTAAACTCATACTTTGCCGGCTTCCGGTAAAAATGCTCTTGTAACAGATTTACAAGATTTATGTTCGCACATAAGAATAATAAACATAATAAAAAAGTAGATTATATTCGCACGCATATTATAACTCCGTTAACCGTCAACTTAAATATACTTCAATACAAATGCTAAAAAAAAAAGCATCTATTTTAGCCAATATTAAAGAACGAAAGATACATTCAACTAAACTTTCATTATGGTTCATTTGCTTTATCAAAAAATAACTGTCAAAGAAAATGTAACAATTGAACAATGAACAAAAACAGTTAACAGATACGAAATAATAAATAATACCTTTTTAACGATAGACAAAAAAAGAATGACGAATTAGTTGTTGCTTTTGATTGGATCGTTTTGTTTGTGTGGAAAGTGAATCAAACGCTTTGGTCGGAGCTTGTTTGGTTCATCGCGCTGACTGGAAATGAATGAGCGTCGTCGTCGCATAAACAAGTGAGTGGTCGTGTTGGGCGCGCATCGGGCAGGGCGGGCGGTTTGGCTTGGATTAAAAAAGCTCTTCGGCGGGTTTGCACTCGTTAATGTTGCACGTACAAAAGTGGTTAGCGTTGTCCACTCGTTGTTGAAATTCGTCGCACAAATCGTTCGACACGATTAACGCACTCGCGTTATTGTTTGTCCTGGCTGAATTGATTGTTGTGCTCCTCGCGCGAAGTGCAGCGAGTCGACCATGACAGGTCTCGGGGAGAGCGCACACGAAAAACGATTGTCACGCTACCTCGTGTCCACGCCCGCAATTCATAATCACGACACATCATCCCACCCGTGTGTTCTTTGTTGATCAATTTGCAATCCCACGTTCTAGGACCGATACATAAAAAGTTACTATATAGAGATCACGCATGGGTTAATGTTAATGTTACTTTCAAAGGTTAACGCTCGCAACAAGAGGCGCCACGAGACAACAAAACACACGCGCTTCATTAGATCTTAGATGGCATCACGTGCGGCATATACCAAAAGCTATGGCGAAAGTGCTGCTTTTATGCAGCGAGCGCTTTTTATGTAGAAATAAAATTTCAACTTCAATCTCGTGAGATGCACTTATTAATAATAAGTGTTTCACTTTGCAAACTTTTAATCAATGTTATAAAAAGAAAAACAAAAACGTATTCTGACTTTTAAAAGTTGCTGTTTAAATTGTTTAAAAAATGTTTTCTATCCCCAACAATACACGGTAGATTGAAGGTTGGAAATTGTTAATTTAAACATTCACAGAAGGTTAAAATTTCCAGACGGTTTCGTTGAAATTAGTTAGAATCTAACTTATTAAGCTTAAATAGTTAGATTTTAATTAACTTTAACGTAATCTTTCAAACATTTCAACTTTCTATCAACGTTTCTAGCATTTGGAATCCGATTAACATTTCAAAATTTTTATTGGTTTTTTGTCCAAATTACAATTAAATTAGAATTTTGGAATTGTAAGTTATTGGATTTTATTACTCAATTTCTGATTGGCTAATTCTATTTTGGATGTACATTTTTTTATTGTAATTTTCCAATAAGACATATTATATTTTGGAAAATATTGTGAAATCACAATACATGTCAATAAAAAATAACTGCAGCTTGGTATAAATTTACAATGACTTCCAGTATAATATGTCTTATTGGAAAATTACAATAATCAAAAAATATATTAAAAATAAAATTAGCCAATCAAAAATCGAGCAATAAAATCCAATAACTTACAATTTCAAATTCTGCTTTAATTGTAATTTGGACAAAAAACCAATAAGAATTTTGAAATATTAATCGGATTCCAAATGTTGGGTTTATAATAATCTACAATGTTTTCAACCTTCAGTCTACATTTGTGTGGTTGGGGATATAACATGTTTATATACTTTCAATTAAAAATTTGCAGGTTTTTCTAATAATTATTGTAACCTTTGGTTTTATATAAAATATATAAAAATATGATAAACATATAGAAGTCAATTAAAAGCAATAGAAAGAATACTTAAAAATTATCTTCATATCATTTATCTTCTCTGTTAACTTTTCACTCCCTTTTATCATCCTTTCTCAATCTTTCTTATGAGTAAAATTACTATATTAAAGATTTTTAACATATTATTTAAAAACTGATAACCACGGCGAAACTGAAAACGCGCGAAGACTGCGCCAAAAAACAATGAATACGCAAGTGCACAAATCGAAATATGGCGTCCAACTTTTACCGCAAAATATATAATATTACACTAAAAAAAGACGTTAATTAATATAATACGTACGATATTTCCATTTGCCTTTTTTTACATTATATGTAAACATAAGCATTTCTCTTTGCATAACACATTGTTTTCCGAAATATAAAAATAGTGTATATTACAATAATATACGCTAAATTTAATACGTTTTAAAATAAATTACCAAATTGTCCTTTTTTTCACCAAATTTTCTCCAGACTCCTCTTTTGATGTTTTTATGTATTTCATATATATGAATAGATGAAAATGTAATATTTAATGTAAAATATATAATTAAGCATTTATCATATTTAAATAAATCAGATTAACTAAAATAGTATTTTATTATATATTGAAAGAAAAAATATGTAAAGAAAGAAACTTATTAAGAAATATTATGGAATTTTAAATAGGGTATTTGTTATACCTGGAGCTTTAAATGAAAAAAAAGACCCACAAATGTATACCAATTTTCCTGCAATTCTATTGTTTTCACGACTTCGTTATATTTATGACTAATACTCAAAATAATACAGTTTTTTGTCGAGAAGTCATAAAAAGATCGACTTCTTTAATGACTAATTTCTTTTTACCTGCTGCTGTTTACCTGAAAGTACATGTATTTATTACAGTATTTTAAGGTGATGGCGAAGCTAACATTATCGACATTACAGATTTCTTAAATTAAAATAAAGGATGATTGTTAATAATAAAGAGGATAAATACAATGTTGTTCCTCTATCAATTTTTATATGTTAATTTTTCTCCCAAATAAAAATTCTTGAGGAAATAAAATTATTTCGAAACGTCAACATACAAGAATTTTTATTTGGGAGAAAAATTAACATAAAATAAAGGATGTTATTACAGTCAAATTAGTGACTAAATATGAAAATAATTCAGAATCGAGTTAAATTAGTATCAATTCGATAATAAGTTCTTGGTTTTGTGTTTAAAATAAGATTGCAATTTTTCTATTATTTATTAAATGAAATATTGACATTTTTTCCTAATATTAGCAATGTTTTGAATCACGTAGTACACATGCTATCTCGCTCTTACATATGGCGTTTTCGTTGTAATGTTAGATTAAAATTCCAATATCTTTTTTATTTGTCTGGATAGACTATTTTTTGAAACAAGTATTCAATTCTTTAGAACCACATTTACCTTTATGTCATTTTATAAAAATATCTATAACTTCTAAAATA